>JAOVVO010001298.1:0-11216 GCA_028564675.1 Onchocerca lupi | reverse complement strand
TATATTTATTTATTTATTTATTTATTTATTTATTTATTTATTTAGCTTAAACAAATGGAATTCAGTTGCTTAATTACTTATTGTGAATTTATCAAGTCATCAAATGCTTTACTCAATTTCTTTCAGTTACTTATTTTTCAAACTGTCAAATACTTGGCTTATTTCTAATCCCAAATGCCTGAAATCCAATTATTCAATTATGTATATCTTTTTTGGTGACGAATTAAAACTCGAAATTTTAAAATGAAGCAAATACAATAAAAATTTTTATGAAATACTTACACGAGTTATGCAAATATTAATTGCAATTGGCAACGACGAAAATTTCCAATATGCTGCTTTCAGTCCACAAATCCACTAATTAAGATGTCGTCTGCCCGTTTTTCAACTTTTCGACTTATCAAAGTATATCTCAGTATCTTACTCGAAATAAACCAGTCATCCATCTTATCCGTTGAAAACAAAATAGAAAAATCCATAGCATTTGATGGAATCTTTTTTCTCAAATATTTTACCCACCTATATAAACAATCTTTGGTACAAAAAAGCAACAGTTATGAAGGACGAAATGACCCGGTCAATCGTTTGTTTACACAATTACCACACATGTACTATCATGTCAATTTTAATTAGAAACGATGGTCACACAGATCAAATCATCAAATTCCCAGCCACCCGCAAAATCCCTGCAAAAAAAAAAAAAAAAAAAAAAAAATGTCTATATGCTTCGGATCTCGTCTTTTCCATCGAATTTCGAGTTCACACAAAAACCACTTACAATTGTTTAATATGACACCGAAAAAAAATATATATGGTCCCCTCAATTTAAGAGTTGATTGGTCGCTATGAAAACTAAATTCAAGGATCAATCATCTTCGAAGATTATTTTGACGTCGTTTTTAGACTTTACTTTTCCATTTCTGCACCGGCCCTGATTTTACGGATAAATCCTGCATTTCACAGATAAAAGGCTTATATTTCCCCACTACAGTACTTCAGTTTTAATTGATTGCAACAAGTATGCTTAGTCCGTAAATAATTCTATCCTCTTGATGGATTTTATTTTAAAGGATATTTTGCATTTAAATCAATGCTTATGCATATTTGTGTATGTGTATGTGTATGTATGTATGTATATGTCTATGTATGTGTGTATGTGTATGTGAATATCTATTATTCAAGTCTTTTTGTGTACCTTTTCATCAATAAATTATTAATTTTACTCTTCCAATAGCTGGAAAATTTCCCAGAAATTATCGGAAAACTATTATAGGAATAGTTGCCATAATTATCCTTTCCCTTCTTACCATGCCAATTGAAAATTTTAAACTGTATAAATCAATTCCAATAAAATGCTCGTTCGTCCAGTCTAATTTCAGCAAGTAATGTAAATCCATTTGATGGACATAAAATGAAGAAGTAAAAAGTTTCACTTTGATCAAAAAAATTCCAATATATTTTTGTATCTCTACTTTCCCTGACGCAATACAAATATTATTGATACTTTAGAACTAAAAATACTATTAACAAACTTCCCCTTAAAATTTCTTGTTCTTTTCTCGAAAAAATTCTTTCGGTTATTTACGTAAATATATTTTAATGTGATGACTTCTGATGATATTAAATGACGTTAAAGTATTTGACATTTGACGTCAAAATATTTGGAATCATTTTATATTACACCGCTAACATATTGCATTTTTTTCGTAGAATAAAAAAAAAAAAACTTTAAAAAAAAACCTTTTTTCAATCTAATATTTGTTATTGAAATGCTTGTATAAGCAGAAAACAAAAACCACCTATCTAAATGTCTGAATTGAATAAACTTTTCTTTTGCATATGTAAGTACTGTTATTCATCATTACTGATAAGTTTTTAAAAATTTCAAATATGCAGTACTTCAATTTTGTCAAGAAAAGAAGAACAGTATCTTTTTAAACTTACAAAAATATAACTTATCCTGATAAACATACCACATCTTTATGATTAAATTAAAACCGTGAGGAAGTTTCTGCACATGCAATGTATGATATTGGAATTTAAAATTAAATTTTCAAACTGATTCACAACCATAAAAAAATAATCGCTAAAGTTAGGAGGAAATGAATGTCCACCAATTCTCTCTTTGTATATGCAACAATTGTCCGGTAGCACCAACTACCACTTTTCCAGTACTCATGCTTCCCTCACACGTCCATTCAGGATTAAAGATTCAGCAACAACAGGAAACGACTAACCAATTCTAAGTCATTTCCATTGAATGGTCACCTTCCTCTTAAATTATTACCGACTATAAGGGAATCGTTTCGAGATGCAGCATTTGGAAATTTTCGTATATTGCAACATTATAATGCGAATAGAAATTTTTAACATAGTGAGAAATGATGAAAGAATATACCTGTTCATTGAGAGGTGGAGGTGTAGGAGCAAGACCAAATGATCCAGTAAGTGTTGGCTCGCACATGCCTAAAGAAAAAACTCTCGAATTTATTCTTAATTTATTTGTAAATTATTTAAATTTTGAAAGAAGTTTTCAATTATGCCAATTTACTTCTAATGCTCATTTTTGAGTTTTTTTTTTTTTTTTCGTTACATAAAATTCGAAAAATTTTTCAATTTTATCACAAAATTTCTAAAATTTAAATTCTTCCCATACATAAGCAAGTTATTTATTTATTTATACATATACTTATACATATAAATATATACAAATATAAATTATTTAAATTAAAACGTAGAAAGTTATCTTATACACTTATCTAATCTTCCTATCATCATCCTATATGCTTAATTTGTTGATTTTCAGGAGCGATACCTGAGAACTAATTACCGATAATAGTAACACTAATAAAAAATAGTACGAGCAGTAATAGCCATCACCAACAAATCCTACTTATCCAATGGAATATGATTGTAGTTGAGAAAGGAGAATTATTCCCGGTGAAAACTCTCCTCTCCTAATCCTTTTTTGCCCGATATTCTAGAAGATATGAACGTGATAACGATGATGACAATGATGAGAGTGACAGTGATGATAATAGTAATGATGATCAATGAACTTACAAGTATGCCTATTTAATGCTCGATGATTTTTTTTTTGGTTTTTATTTGCGTAATTTAGGTAAAGTTTGACAAAAAAGCAGGACAAATAATCTAGTGAATTTAACAGGAAATAAAACTGTTTTCAGATAAGCTTTTCTTTCACTTTATTGCTAAAGTTTTGCTTTCCTATTCGTGATGTAAAATGAATTTTTTACGGGAAGCAGGGATTGACGAAATTTTGGGAAAAAATAAAATTTCTTCCAAAATATATTCCACAATTTTAATCATTTACAAAGCACCAATTGAAGAGATGCGAAAAATTTGAAATGAATTTAATATTAGTTTATAAAAAAATTCTTGAGGAAATTCAAGAGAAAAAAAAGAAATGATAAGACATAAAAAGAATTAATTCTCTCTCTAATATATTTCAACTTTAAGAATTATAGCTCAAAATATCTTAAATTTTTATGAATTATAAATGAAATAATTGAAAATTTAAAAAAAAATTAAATTTAAGGACAATAGAAAGGTGTAAAAAGAGGTAGATTCTTTTTAATATATTTTAAACTAAGAATTATAGCTCAGAATGTTTTAGATTTAAGAATCACAGATCAGCAAATTGAAAATTTAAAAAAAAAAAAAGTGAACAAAAAAAATTTTGTGAATATTATTGTGCATTTTAAATAGAGCATTATGATTAAGTTTGCACTTTCTTTGCTTCAAAAGGAAGCATAATTCATTTTTCGTGGAAAAAAGCAATCAAGTTGATTTAGATTAGATAAATTTACGTTTACGCCAATCCAAACTCTTTTTGCTCTTTTTTCGTTAAAAGAAAAAGAAAAAAAACTTTCACAAAAAAAATGACTTTTTTCCTTTTTTCTATCTCTTTCTTTTTTTTTTTTTTTTTTTGAAATTAAACTATTGCTTATGATGTAATCAATGAAGAAGATGAAAAAAATGTAAGTTGTAAGGAAAATCGAATTTCTCTGACAAATGAAAAAAAAAAAAATGTGACTGAATAATTAGAACAGGTAAATATATTTACTTAAAAGAATGAAATGTAAGAAATATTTGAATCAAATACAAAAAAAAAAAAAAAAAAGATTCAATTAATTATTATGTAATTCAGCACCTAAGAAATTACAGAATAGGAATTCGAAATAAATATTAGAAATGAAATGAAGAAATAAAAATATTCAATCTTTCATTTTCTTCATCTTTTCATCTATCATAGATTTGTGAAAATGAAAAATTTTTAATTGTTATTTTCACAAAACTATAATAGATGAAAAGAAGAAGGAAAAGGAAAAGGAAAATTGAATATTTCTTCATTTATGTAGTAGAAGTGTAAAGAAATAAATGAAATCAATGAAGAATGAAAGATGACGATGATGATAACGATATCCAATAACTATAAATTTAATATGCAGAAGATGGAGAAAACAAAAGTAGGCATTTTTAAAAAAGGAAATAAAATTTTATTCGTATTCATCTTCTAATCTTTCCTATCGATCATTTCGATACTTTTTCCATTTATTGTATCATTTTATCATTGCCGTTTTAAAATTTATTATCAAAAATGGAAAATAGTGATTTATTTCATCTTTTTTTTTTTTTTTTTAATGATTTATTAGTGGAGGTAAGTCACAAATAATTGTTAAGACAAGTTCAAATTTATTTAAATTTAATATTTCAACAATAATCAGATATACATCGATTGATGTGATAATTTGCAAATACTATTAAATTGTTTGATTGTTTCTCGAATTTGTTAATTCGTTTGATTGATTTTTTTTTTTTTTTTTTGAATTTATTCTCAAGTTTTCTTCTTTTTTCTCTCTTACTAATATTCAGGAAAAACTCAGGAGCATTATGCCATGACAAAAAAATAGTTGTCGTATTTAGTTGTTGATTTGAATATTACTAAAAATTTCGACAATTCTCTATACCTCAAGAATATTATCACTAAAACTTAAAAGTCCTGAATAATTATTTTCCAGAAATTTCCTTAAAACCCGGAATGATTTGGATAATTCCAGTCCCTGACCCTGAAAACTGGATAATTCCAGTCCCTGACCCTGAAAGCTAGACAATCTTTAACCTGAAATTTTCGACAACCTCATGATATGATCATTATATGTTGATAATAAAAATCAATTATTCCATTATCATTTTTTTTTTTGCTTGAAATAATGATTAAAAGCGATGATAATAAAATAATAAGTGATAATAAAAATAAAAACAACAATAATAATAATAAATAATAACGTTAATAGTAATAATCATTACTGTAATAAATAATAATAATGTTAATAATGAAATTGTAAGAATAATGGAAAACAATAAAACCGACAGCAATGATAATAAAAATAGCAATTACAATGGTGGTAAGCCGAAAAAAATGTAGAATTAAGAAAAATGAATTAATCGAAATGATTAATGACTTATTTATCTCAATTGTTGCTCTCCTATTTTACTTCCTTCTGTAATATTTGTCTATTAAATGTTAAAACTGTGATTCAATGATTTTTGCAAATTGAAATTATCCAATTCGTAAATAATTACTCCCTCAAATTGTTTTAATCAGTGAAAATAGTTGATTGACATTGTTGATATTTAGCAATAGTTCAAATATTAATGCAACATCTCATCATTTATTATTGTTATCGTCGTTATTTACACCAATGGATAAGATTTAATTGCATAACTGTTATTAATAATATTTGCATACGCCATTGTTATTATTATAATAATTATTATTTATTATTGTCATTATTTATTATTTATTATTTGTTATTCTTCATTATTATTATTATTTACTATTATTATTATTTCTTATTATCATTATTTATTATTTATTATTATTTGTTATTCTTTATTATTATTCACTATTATTATTATTTATTATTATTATTACTATTATTTTGGTCTCATCAATCTTTCAGTTCTCTCTTTCTTTCTTTCTTTTCCCCTTTCTCTCTCCCTTCATTGATAATTTCCAAGATTTCCATATAAATCTGTATATATATATAATATAAACAATCAGATATTTTGTGCCCAGTATTCCACATCAAAATATAAATAACATCCCTCTAATCTTACTTCTCTCTCTGCTTTCTCTTCGTCTCCCTATACTATCTACTATATAATTTAACCCCATTTAACAATACCCAAATCTAATTTAACCCTATTTAACCAATGGATAGTTTACTATATGCTCTAATCTACACGTTATAATTAATTAACAACTCTAATTAGAGCCAATACAATATCCAAAGTAATTAAGCTGCTGCTAATTACAGCTAGATATGATTACAATCAATACTAACACATTTGCATATTTACTATTTTGTAAACAACTTATAGTTGTTACTTTTATAATTCTATATTTAAAAAATTTGAAAAAATTCAATGTTTAAAATTATTTTAATCTGAAATCAATGGATGAAATTTCATTAGCTAATTTATATTTTTCTTCCTATTCGCTGTTTTGTAAACAAGTTGTTGTTGTTTTTATAATTATCAGAATCTGATAAAATCCCAATATCTAAAAAACTATTTCAATCTCAAAATCAATGAGTAAAGCTTTCGCTGCTTAATTTCTCTATTTTTCTTCTGCTATATGTTTATTATCATTCAAGAGATGATGATGTACCAATCTTGCGTGTGTCATTGCTGTTTGTGTGTGTGTGTGTGTGTGTGTGTGTGTGTATGTGTGTATGTGCCAATCAGTATTTATCTGTCAATAAATAAATGAAGTGACGCAATCAATATGAAAGAGTTCGAAGATCACAATTCAGCAAAAGACCAGAAAGCAATCGAGAAGGCGAGGAAGAGGATGAGGGGAAAAGTTTGACGCATACAGCATACACAACTTGTTTACTCTATCATCCCATAGATGAGGAGAATAACCTCAAAATCTATTTTCATATTGCATTATAAATTTACTGCTAACCAATCTTTAAACCACCGAATAACCGAATATAGGCATATGTGTGGGTGTGTGTTGCGAGTATACGTGTGGGCGTACGTGTTGTGTGGGTGAACGTGTGAGCGTGTATGTATGCGTTTCTGTGGCTGCAACATATGTATATAGAATAAATAAAATATTCATATATGGTTGTGTGTGTGGGACGTACATGTGGTTGTATACGTGTGGGTGTACGCATGGGTGTATGTATGTGGGCGTGTGTTTGTATGTACAGTAAATGTAGACATAATAAATAAAATATACATATGATATATTTATGTACAATGCTAGTAAGATTATTCAAATAACAAGCCAAAATTATTTCTCCATCTATGTGGGCGTAAGTGTGGGCATATGCGTGGGTGTGTGCGTGAGCGTATGTGCGGAATTGTCTATATATAATTTATATGTTTATGTATAATAAATATAAAGTATTACATATTCATGGGAGGTTATTCTCGCAAGACGACAAGTGAGAAAACGAAGAAGAAGAAGAAGTAAACAATCCAAAGGCATTTTCATTTTCCGGAGCTTTTTGTCCATGATGGATACGGTAGTTTGGTTAATGATCTTTAAATTGCGGAATTATGTCCAAAGCTTCATATTCCAGAATATAATGATAATCTGTTTACTTTATAACTTACTCATTTACTATACTTATTTGTTTGGCCAATAATTTTAATGCTGGCTTTTTTTTTTTTCATTCATTCAAAAAGTAATTTATAATCTGGAAAATCTCAGGATGAATTGGTGGCATATGAAGAAAAAGTGATAAGTTTGACGAAATGAACTTTTTTTTTTTCTTACTATGAAATTAATGAAGCTAATTCTGATACATGCAAGCTATAATCAAGAATAAAATAATTATTACTGGAAGAAAAAAAAACTGAAATTATATAATAAATAAATAACAAATTTAGTTTTAAAACTGATTAAATTGAATTACATTTAAAGATTTAGAATACATAATTATGCCGTAAGTCATTTCTAATTATGTATGAAAAAGGGAGGCATTTATAATATATCTGAGTCAAAAAAATACTGTTTGCAACAGTTCCAAGTCAAAAAATGGTGTTTACAGTACTCCTAAGTCAAAAGATGAGCTTACAGTATTTTCAAGTCAAAAAAGAATGGCATTTAGAATAATTTCTAAATTGAATGGTATTTACAGTATTTCTGAATTAAAAAAAAGGAATGATATTTACAGTGCTTCTAAGTCATATTTATCAATTAAAATCAACAAATTTATCCTCTCTTCTCTAAGAATGAATTTCTCTAATAATCTTTAGATTATTAGAACTTTGAAAAAAAAAAAGTGCAAACAAAAAATTTTACGATCAAAATCATTAAAAAAAAACCGAATGTATACACAGTAATATTTGACAAGGAACAGTAGTCTCACCTATCATTGTAAGCATAACGATGAAAAATACGAAAATTGATTGTTTAGCTAAACAAATATTTGGATGAAAGTTAATTTGGAATAAACGAAAAAAAGTTCATTTTATCAAAGCCTTTTACAAAATTTAAAAACTTTCCAAAACAAATATTAATTTATAAAAAAAATCAATTACAACTAATTAGTTGCACCACGCAATTAATAAGCTGAAATTCACAATAAATCTACATCTTAAACTTTGGAAGAAATTAAATTACCTATTCTTTTTCCGGAAAAACCAATATTCGCTTCAGTACGCCATCATATACTGCATAACTACTTCAAAGGGAACAAAAGAAACTAAATATTTTATTAGCTTTGATTTTAATTAAAATATTTTGGAAATATTTTAATAAATTTAATTAATTTCCTCTAGAAATATTCATAAAATATATGATGGTCCACTGAAACGAATGTTGGCTTTTCGCAGAAAAAATAAGTAAGTGAACTATTTATATTTAAAAAAAAAAAAAAAAAAATGGTAACATTAAATAAAAAAAAATTGAAACCAATCAATTATCATTAATTTTCTATCACGAATATCTTTCTCTTTTTTGACTTTTTTTTTTTAATTTCTATCGAATAATTTAAAAAGTTCAAGAATTTTTAAAGTACTGATGAAATAATACAAGGAACCAAAAAAAAAAAAAAAAAAAAAAAAAAATGAAAAAAATGAAATGGCAAAACGTCATTTATCCCTGTCAGTATTAGAGATATACTTCGGGAGATATGTGACCTTTATTGCAAATTTATTGACAACAACTTTTCTTTTTTTTTTTTTCTTTAAAAAAGATGTAAAAATTAGATAAATTTCGAACTAAAACGATCGCTAAAAGCCACTTAATCTATTTCTAAAATTCAAAACAAAGAACAAATTCATCAATCATTTCCCTCTTCCATTATTTCTTTTTTTTTCTTTACTTTCCAATATAGACAGTATAGCTTAATTTTTCAGCCCCAAATGGATCATGCCAATAATTTCTCCTAGATAATGCAATATATTTGGAGGATAATGATAATATAATTAATTAACATTGAAATTATTTCTCATAAATAATGCAGTTTTTAATCGGATAATTACAAGATAATTAATTAAACCCTAAAATTATCTCTTAATATTTAAACTTATATTCACTTTTATTTTCCTACCAAGAAAAAAAAAAGATAAAATATTACACTGAATCAAAATTGATATTTTTTTCTTCCTTTAACAAAATATTTGATAAATTTTTAAAATTTCAAATGTTTTCCTTCAATTTAGACAAAAGAGAAGCACAATAACATTTATCATTTATTTTCAAAAATTTTTCTGATCCAGAAATTTTGTAATTCATATAAGATGATTCGATCAGTTAAACCTACAAATAAATGAAAAGAAAAAAAAAGAGGAGAAAAAAAATTAACACATTTTTTTATCAATATAAAATATAACAAATACTATATTCATTTCTGGAATTTATAAATAATTCAAACTTCTCATCTCCTTTCCCTTTCATATCAATCCGTTCCCGATTTTCCACAGAAAATTTTTTTCGAATTTTTTCACTTCCAATTTTGCGCAGAAAAAATTTTTCTGGTTCAGAAATTTGTAATTAACGAAATTGCTAATTAATGCATTCTCTCGCACATTCTAATACTTTTCATTTTTTTTCTCATTTACTGCTATTGCTATTACTTCTATTAGTAAGCTTTTCTTTTTGCTCAAAAAATGATAATGATGGGTTCGAGAAAAAGTTTTTAATTTCTAATTTTCTTTTCTTTTCTAATTTTAATTTTGAGTTCAAATACCTGTAACACAAGGTATTGGACGAGCCATTGAGGCGAGTAGTTGGCTGAAGGGATCGCTAGCAGTATCGGAGCCCGTCGAGCTGGTCCCCAACGACCCCGATTCGCTCATTTTTTTCTCCCTCTGGAAGAAAATAATCATCGATAATATTTCACCGCATATTATCATAAATACATTTCATACACGTAACGTAACGTCGTAAATCACGTAACTCGTAATCATTCTTTCACGTATCGGGAAAAAACAAAAAATGCCATGTAAACATTTGATAAGATGAGGAATATTACGCCTAGCCATATATCATTCCTATTTTGGCCAAGGAATAAGTCCTAAGTCAATGATGCCAATTCAGATCAATCATTTCTTAAATTATCATCAGACATCTCTGGGAATAGAAAGGAAATAAAAGCCAATGAAAAATAAAAACTTGAAATCGATTAAAATATATGGTATTTGAATTTAAAACGATTGTTTATAAATTAAATGATTCAAAGCATAAAACCATAATAAGGGAAACAACAAATGCGTTTTAATGAAAGCCTGCTGTATAGAAATGATAAGCCAAATGATAACTAGAACTTAACTATAAACAATAATAGATTAATAGTAGAAGCAGGGATGTAAACTTGAAAATGAAATTTAAAAAATGAAGAGAATAATATCGATTGTTTGATATGATAAACAGATTTACTATCACTAATTCTATTACCATTACTAAAAATAAAAAAAAAAGAGAAGCTTTGATGAACTTGATATTAACTAAAACTGCTATTATTATTATTCTTATTATTGCTATTTTATTACTATTATTTCCCACTATCATTATTATTTATTTTATTATCAACAATAACATCAATGCTATTTATTATTATTGTTAATATTACAGTTATTTATTACAACTATTATTTATTATTATTATTATCATTATTATTATTATTATTATTGTTATTGTTTTATTATTATTATTATTATTATTATTA
>JAOVVO010001297.1:0-11216 GCA_028564675.1 Onchocerca lupi | reverse complement strand
GTTGGTCCCTACATTAATACAATTGACTTGATTGCGGCCATTGGCAACTCTTTAGACAAAGGGCATGACACTAATCCTTACAAATTTACAGACGTTAGCATATTTTACAACTCTTAAACAAAGCACACGAGCATTAGTAGATGATTAGATGAGGAGAGCAAAGAGCTTTGTACGCAATGAAATTACAAATTTCTTGTTATAAACAGTATTTAAATTCTGTCGGCACTTCGGTTTACCGACAGTTGCATTGCACAAATGTCGAGGTCAGGATAGTGTATAATCAAATGTTTCGTTCAAGCAATTTAAGGATTATCCCTCTGACTGCTATTGTTAGATTGTGTTTTGAATTGAATCTTTCCGTAAATTTTACTTATTGATCTAAACCGTACAACTGTAAGGATTGTCTCTGAGATTTGTTGATCGCAAACGTCTACCAAATTGGGAATTGCAATCTCTTGAATTGAAATAACGTATCCATTGGAATCACAAGAAGTTCTCCACCGATTGCCTTCAAATTCTGATACAACCTTGTATTCGAATAGGTCATCATTTTTATATAGATATGCTTATTATATATATATATTTATATATAGAAAGAATAATTTAGTATAAATATATACTAAATTATTCTTTTTCTATCTTTAATTTCATGTCTAACTGCAACAAATCCGTAAATCTGTTGTACTAATTGAATTTAATGCTTTTTAAATTTTTAAATAGCTTCCAGAATCTTTTGTATTAATTGTTATATATTTAATACTTCGAAATGATAATACTCAAATAATGTAAGGTGAAAAAAAAAAAGATTTTTCAGGAAAAAAAAAACATCATTAAGCAAATTGAAGGCAAAGTTTCTAGAAAAGGGAAAGAAAAAAATTGCATACTTACAATGAATCTTTAGAAAATTTCATATTATATATGTTTGCAGAAATGAAAACATAGCATGTGATTGATAAATATACGTGCGTACACATACAGCATTTGTTCACGTATGCGTACACGTAAACATTCATGTACCTACGTATGCGTACATAACAATATTTTTCATATATACATATTCATATAAGAATCCACATATACATGCATGTATATACATCTGTTCACGTTTACATGCTCATAATTTCACGTATACTTGGTACTCATAGACATATATGAATTCACGTATGCGTATACATAGGACATTTATTCATATGTGAATATATACAGAGCTTTTGTTCATGTATGCGTACAGATGGAACTATTTCACGTGTGCTTACGAATAAGCAAATCTTAATATACACGCATACATCATGTTTCAGTAAATAATGTGCTGTTTTTGGTTTAGCATAAGGCTATATTTGAAAGAGATGTAAATAAGCTTCATTTTAAGTTCAAACTTTCCAACAATCTTCTAAATGGAGAATGACTCCTCGATAAGTAATAGAAGGAATGGAGGAAAGAAAGAAAGAAAAGGGATAGAAGCCAAAATTCGATTTATAAATATCCTTGCGTTGTACTGAGCCTCCATCAAACATGCTGCTGCATTAAGATAGTTGTGATGATGATGACGCTGGTAAATGTTTATGATGGTAGTTCATGTTTATCTGAACTCCCGTTCCCCCATCCGATCAATTTCCCGAATCTTTTTTTCTAGGATTTCATTTTTTTTATCCTTCTAATACTTTATCCCTAATTTTTATAAGAAACATCAATTGCTGATATTTCAATTTGAGAAAGAAATTCTTCGAAATGATTTTTGTTCATTTATTAAATGATACCGATGTAATGGAATGATCAAAAAGATTGTGGTAGTTTAATATTAGCCAAGAAGATTAATAACTTGTATGTTAGCCAAGATAAAATTATTGATAGCTTGTGTGTTAGTTAAGAAGATTATTGATAGTTTGTATGCTAGTGAAGAAGATAATTAGTAGCTTGATGTTAGCCGAGATTATTGATAGCTTTCTAGCCAATAAAGTTAGTGATAAGGTTTCAATTCTGCTTCCTTCTTTATTGTCTTATATAATTATTATGCTTACTGTACGCATAAGCAAAAAGCAGTAATGCTAATCTTGTTCAAATAATGTCTCAGAAAATGATTGCTGCGTTTTTGCTTTTCTACTCCTTTGGAATATTTTAATGTTCGGAATTTTTTTTATTCATTCTTATTTCTTTTATTGAAAAGTATCCATAATTTGTTTACAATTTGAGATTAAAAGTCATTGTGTCTGAGGTCAAACGTTATTGTGTTGAAGAAAGTATGGAAATGAATTTATCTGTGCTTACAATCGTTTTTGTTTCTTATTTTTGGCAATTTCTTTTTATAATTTCAGTAAAAAGAGATGAATTTTTATTACATCATGTTATCAAAATTATCATCATCATTATTATTATCATTTATTGTCATTATCGCTAATCATTTTTAAATCGAATGCAATATTTTTTTTTTCATTGTTCATATTATAAAGCAAAGACTATAAAATATTTGTTTTACGAACTCAATTTAATTCTTATTCCGTTTAGTAAAATTCGTTAAGAAATATGAGGTATTTTAGAACACTATAAAAATTCTTCGTTAGAAAGTTCAAATCTCTTTTTCCTTTAGTTGCATTTGAAAAAATAATTGATATCGATTAAAATAATTTTTTTTCGTATACATTACATCTAAAGAAACATGCATTGCATTTAAACGCTGTTGGGTTGCCATTTTGTTAATCTAAAATTATAAATAATTTATGAGCAGATAGCAAATGTTAGATTTCGGAATTTTCGGCCATAGGGATGACTAATTGCAATATTAATTACTTTGTTTCAATTACTTATTTTTATAAATATAAATAATTTTTTGATTCAAAATTTGCATATAATTCTTGAAAATATCTTTCAGTTTTATGAATATCCGTTTTAATATGCCCATATATAATTAATTAATTCATTCAGAGTAGTATTAGATTACATGCATATATTAATTTTATCACTATCTTTTTTCTTTTCAACTGACAAGTAATTTTTGACTTAATTTCAATTTAATTATTTAGGTTGCGCTCAAATTCATTCATATGAAAGTGATTTAAACTTTTTGAAATGTAGATTTTTCTACTTATAACTGTGAATAAAAATTTTGGCCTAATGAAAAAGATTTATTAAGAAGTATGAAGATTGTTTTTTTGAATACAATCATAGTCTATTTTCCAACGTGGTATTTTTTGATTGAAATCATGCTTTCATTTTTAAATTTTCCAAATATTGAAGTTCTCGGAAAAATCCAAAAATTATAATTAATATAAAGGAGTGGTAAAGTTCAAAAAGCGCGTAGTTTCAAATGGACCAACAAGCCGGTAAACATTTTTGCCGCCAAAACAGTAACAAAAGGATAAACATGTTCCCGCCAAAGCGATAAAAATGTTTGCCACTGAAGGGAGAAACAGATTTACTAACAAAAGATAGAAATGTTCTCGCTAAAGCGACAAACAAATTTACCGCTAAAATGCTCCGATTAGCAGGTAAACAAATTGGAGATCAGGAAAAAATAGAAGAGTCCCGATAGAACATATAAGATTCGGATTTTGGAGAATTTTTGTTACAAATTCTCTAGAACAATGTGACGCAAGACGATTAAACAACTGTTTCTATAATAGATCGGCAATCGAGGACAAACGTTTTTCTCTACTAACAACAAAGCGATAATAATTTATAATTAATTTTTTTGGATATTCTTTAATATTTGTTTGCATTATACAAGAAGAAGCACTCTTCCATCCATCAATAAAACCTTATTACTAAAAGATTCGTTTCTTTCACAACAATTCAAAGTCAAATTTTCCGACAGAAGTGGGAAAGAGTCTAAAATGTCTATTGCTATTTCCAGCATTTCCAAGAAAGGCATCAAAAATTCGATAGGTTGACTGATAGCGACAAATTGGACAAAAAAAAATTTTTTTTTCAATTATTTTTCTTTCTGAAATAACAACATATATTTCTATGAGAATATCTTATTTTGGATCAAACATTTCAATCCGTTTTTTTTTCTTTCAATCTTTGTCTATATTTAGCTTTTCTATATATACATTTAGTTTAATGTAGATTTGCGCTAGTGATAAAAGATAGGAATTACTGATTTCTCATAATACTTTCTGTTTGTATTTGGAATTTCTATTGACATGTTCAATGCAGATTTGTTTTAGTTATATAAGACATGAATTAATGATTTATTTCTTCTAATTCTCATCTGATCATTCATGAAAGCATAATAATGTGCGGTGAAAAAAAAAAGATTGGATTAATTTCGATTTACTCATCTTTTCCATTTTTAGACAAAATGACCGTATTTACGAAGGTAAAAAAAGTACCCGAACCGAACAGAGTATTGAAGTCAAAAGAATCTGCGACAATTTGTGTTGATTCGGCCGTTTATCAACGTGATGAAACCGGAGCATTGGCCCAAATACGACAATATAAAAAATTTACAAGTTTATGCATGTTATTTTTACTACTTTGGTTACTATTAGCATCATTTATGGCTGGTACATTTTTTTATCGTCAATTTCATCGTCGTCCGACGTATTACGGTTGGTGCGGTACGAGCTTCATTCAGCGTGGTCGAAATGAACATATGGAAGAAAGTGTGGAAATTAATCCAGATGAAGTATGTAAGAATAAATGATTATCTCGGTAGCTTAATTGCTTAACTAGTTTTTACTTAAATTAACTAATTCTTGGTTTTATGATTATTCTTGACATTTCATTTTGGCAAGAAATTTTATTTATTGATCATACTTTTTGAACATAGAAATGTATAACTGAATAAATATCTTTTATTTTCCTCTTTCTTCAAAATTGCAATGACAAAAATTTAAATTTAAAATAGTTTTATTATATCATTAATGTCATTAATTTTGTAAAAAACAAAAAATAAATTCAATTTTAACATTTTAATTCTATTATCCATAAACTATGATAAAAACTTCTGCTGATATTGTTCTCTTTCTTTTTTTTGTTTTGTATCTTTTCCATTTTTTTTTCTTTCATTCTTCCCAAACAAATGCATCAATTTTAGCCGAAATTTTGCATCTTTTAATGCTTTGATTAAGCTTTTTCTTTTTAAATTTTTTGAAATTTCACCTAAATATTTTTAAAAAAGTAGTTAGTGCTCATCTTATTATCCAAAAAAGAAAATTCTTATCCCCATTTCTTCTTCAAAAAAAAAAAAAAAAAAAATAAAAAAAAATAAAATAAAAAAATAAATGAGAGTTAGTAATTTCCAAAATTTACACAATTCCAAGAAAAAGAAAAAAAAGAAAAATGAATTTTCATTCCGTAGTCATCTAAATCTTTCGTTTTCTTTTCCTTCTTTTTTCATTTTTTATTCCTATTTTCCTTATTTTTTTGGCAAGCGGTTATCCTTCAGAGAATCTTCAATATTTTAGAGAACTGATAAATGGACAAATACATTTCTAATGTATTTGAAATTGAATTTTCCTGCTCATTGCTTTTTATTATGTAAAATGGCCAATTTTATCCTTTTTTTTTTAAGTCTTTTATTTCCTTTTTTTTCTTTTTCTTTTTTTAACATTTCATTTAATATAATCAATTTTCCGATTGCATTTATTTCTTCACTAGCAAAAAAAATTTTCTTATTATAAGAAATAATTTATATTGGAAAAATAATTTCTTTCAAATTTGTTTGTAAACATCTCATCCTTTCATCTATTTTACAGATATGGATGATTATTAGATGATGATTTTTTATCAAAAGCAGTCAATATTTCCGCATCATGATTGAAATAAACTGAAATTTATTGAAATTCTTAATGATTTTTTTAAAAGATTTTTTTCCCAAATTTCCAAATTCCCAGGTTTTTTCTAAATTTCCAAACTGATGAATTTATAAATAACATTACATTAAACAGAATATGTCTTGATATCATTTATCGATAAGCATTTTATTGCAAAGATTCATAATATTAACCAATAAGTATAAATCATCAAGAAATAACTCTACTTTAATAAATAATCATCTTTAATAGATGATATTTATATTTCCATTTATCAAAAATGATTTTCTGAAATAAATTTTATAACCAAAAAAAGTTCGTCAATAATTTATTTTGCAGTTTTATGAAAGGATTAGTGTGCCACGATTTGGTTCAAATCGTCCAGCAGTATTTGTGCATGATTTTAAAAAGGTTATCCAATTTTTTCTAATAAATTATTAATTTCAGGAAGAAATGGAAATTTTTTCAACGAAAAAATTATTCGTGCAGAAATAATAATGAGAAGAAAAAATGAAGAATTCATGAAATAAAATTGTAAAAAATCATAAAATTTCACAAACTTTTTCGAATTTCGAAAAAAAAATCATCTTTCATTGATTTTTAAATTATTAATACTAATCGAAATTAAATTCTTCAATGAGAATTATTGCTTGCATCAATTTTCAATTTATTAATTTAAACTGAATGTAGAAATGAATTTTGCATGAATTAAATCTAGCAGTACTTGGTAAAAAGTTACATTTTTGTTCATTTGGTTTGAAAAACAAATATTTTTTTTATCAACAACATTTTGTTCGGTTATTTATCATTTTTTCAACTAAATTGTTTCAAGACAGATAAAAACTTATTAGTTGATTTTCATGAAAAAATATAGAAGTAAGAATTGAAAATAGTGGTAAAATTTTTCAATAAATAACCAAAAAATTGTTGAAAAAAACATTCGAAAAGAAAAAAAAATTCATAAAAAGTCACTATTTCCTTAATATTTTGACAATTAGATTGCCAAGTTTCATTTTATTTCATTTCATAATCCAATATATGTATAATAATATTTCAGAATAATTTTTCTTGTATTCAATAGAGAAAGTTAAACAAATAACTGTTAAGAAAATTTCGACTTTTTTTGCTTTTAAATTTTTTTGATTAATAATCTGTTGTTAATTTTTTCCATAGAATTTGTCAGCAATAGTGGATTTATCGTCGAATTGTTGCTTTATCAAAGAGCTGGATCGAACAATTGTTGCAGCACCAACTAGTCTTATTGATCTGATCGAAAAAATGGAGGTTCTTATTTTTTCATTTTTTTCTTTATAGTAAAAATTAGAATGAAAAAAAAACTTATTAAGAGAATTTAAAAATGGAAATGACCATTTTCACAATCTTTTTTTTGATTGAAGATTCAAAAATTATCAAATTAAAAATATAAATATGAATTGAATTTTTCAATGTGATAGATTTAATTTTTAGTTAGCAAGTACCTGATATAACTTTTTATGCTTCTGTTATCCGAACAATAACAAAACATTTTATTGTTACATGAAGAATAAAACATTTTATAATTTATTATAAGTAGTGATAAAACAAGTGGTCGATTAATATTGAATGTAAAAATTTTGCAGTTATTAAATTAAATTAATCGATTGTGGGAATTTTTTTTCTTTTTCTTTTCAGACATCATTGAATAATATGGCATATTGTTTATTTTTCAATTTTTTTTCTTTTTTGAATTCAAAATTTTTTGACTACAGAAAGGACATTATAAAAATCCAGCAGTTATCACGAAAACTTATCGAATAACCGGTCGCATTAGAAATGCTGATATCGAACATTTGCAATCACCGATGATCACTTATCATTGTCAACATCGAACAATTTTTGAGCTTGATGAAGCTTCCAGATCTATGGAACGAGAACAGTGGCATAGATATAAGCGAGGTTAGATATTATTCAAATTTTTGCATGGAGAAAGATTTAAAATCATTCTAAATATTTGGAATTTCATAATTCAAATCTAAAAATTCTTCTTTTGACAAATATGAAGTGCTGGCATAAAATTTAAATGATGAGATTTTATAAATTTCATTAATGCTTTCTAAATTTTATTATTTGTTGGAAATTTCCAAGTTTTATTAATGATTATGTTAATCCTTTTTTTTTTCCTACACTTCTTGGAAAATCTCAAGATCTCAAAAATTTTTATTTTAAATCCAATGAATCAAAAATTTATAAATTTTCTTAATGTTCATGGCAAAACTTTTTTTTTTTTACATTTATTGAAACATCTCAAATTTCATTTTAAAATTTGTAATATTCTTCCGATCTTTCAATTGTTGATGAACTGATTTTGATTTCCATCTTTTTTTTTTCTTGATTTTGTTTTTCTTTCATCTTTTTCCAAAGAATAAATTCATGTTAACTTAATTTCAGAAATATTTAAGTCATTGCAATTCACTGTCCTCAGTGGTCAAACAGTTGAAATGGATAAAATTATAATTCAGTGAAACGAATACGATAACACTGCATACAACGTAACTGATCTGCGAATGATCGAAAATCAGGATAATTGGTTTTTTTTTGATACAAAATGGATTAATTCCATTGCTGCATATTCTCATTTTCAGTAATCGAGTTTCTTTTTTTAACTTGAAAAAAAGAGAAGAGTCAAAGATAATTGCCGTGATACAGAAATAAATATAGCAACAGTCATACTAAATGATAGGGAAATGTTGAGAATGATGAGTTTCCTTCAACATATGATTACTGTGATATTTGTTTTATAATAACAAAAACTATTTAAATTAGGATAAGAATAATGGAGCTTCTGAATACGAATGTTAAAGATTCTAAATAAATGAAGCTCAATATCGCTTTTTTTCGACGAAATTGTTATCTTAAATTGTCGCATTTCAACTTTCACCTTGCAAATGTCAATGAATTTAAGACAAAAGAAAAAGTGAAAATTTATATTCGATTTGCATTTTAAAATAAGTTTGAAAACAGATATGAGGAAATAAATTTTATCAGTGAATTTTCTTACATGTTTAGAGACTACAATCAATGATATGAATATTTATGTAAATTAAAATATTTCTTTTTTGGAAGTTATTAATTTAAATATTACGTATTCTAAGTATTGATTAGTAAATTGTACATCGAAACACGTTATTTCAACAAAAAAAAAATCATCTCAAATTTCCATATTACGATGAGTGATACAAATAAATTTAATCTAATAAATAGTGACGAAATTTTTTAACATACAAATGCGAAAAATTAAAATTACTCGAATATGCGCATCTTACAGTTATAATTTATTCGCAGAACCTATGATCGCATAAATAGAACCATGCTAAATCGCATCACGTAATCATAATACTGAACTTGCTGCATTATCAGATAAGTAACACGTTATCAAATTTACGTCATCGAATACTTCACGGCAAAACAAATGATTTTTTTTTTTTTTTTTTTTGCGAGTTAAAGCAAAAACATGTGAATTATTTGTTTATACATTGAAAAAAGCAAGCAATGCTTCGAATTATTACTGCACATTTATCGCTTTCGAAGAAATTTTTTGAACAGTACGTATTCCATAGCGAACTTTTGTTGCAGAAACAAACAAATAAATTATGAGATTGGTTTTTTTTTTTATTTTGTATTATTTAAACAAACTTTCACCATTCTTTGTTTCTTTGGAATCGATCGTTCTAATATGACTTGCAATTTTCTGATAATTATTTTGAGATTGTTTCAGTCTATAAAAGTAATGTTTCTATTCGAATTAAACAAAGTATAATTGCTAATTTCTTCTTCAAGCCCAAAATAAACTTTTATAGAGTACCCTGCATAATCTGTTTGTTATTCAAATAATTAAAGATGGTACTTTCATTTCATCCTTCGAATTATTCTCGTAACTCCGTCTCGTTATCAGTCTTCACGAAAAATGTGGATGCTTCGACATTTTTTCCACCATCGTTGCACGCATACCTTTGTAACAGAATACTGAATAAAATTTTTTTGGGAATGCTACAATTTCATAGATTCTATACTTCCAAATTCAGCGCTATCATAGAATGAGCATGAGATGAATACAAAATTCAAAGCAGTGAATACTTTTTTTTTCCTTCAAAGCTTTATCCTTTTTCAACGCAAGTAATGTAATTAATAAGCCATCAAATCCTAACTTTTCGGCAGATGTTTCAGATACCACACAAATTTGGCTGTCCATGTCATTAATAGCATTTCGTGTAATCGATTCAAAATTGGAATGTATGAGCTGCGATGAATTATCACGAACAACGGGAAAAAAGACAGTATCAGTTTGATTGATCCCTAAAATGTTTTATTATATAACTAACTGGCCCGGCCATGCTTCGCATGGCGGATTCAGCTATCTATGGGGGCGACCACACTTCGCGTGTCCGGCTCTAGCTAATCTATATAAATACAAAAGTCAATGTTCGTTTGATCAAAATCTTAAACCTCCGTAAGTTCTTGAACACGCACACATTATCTATATTCAAAATCTTAAATATCGGAAAGTCCTTCCCTATTGCTTTGGAATTTTGACACAAAGTTGCAGTCGAATAGACGCATGTTTTTAAATATTTCATCGATTGATTTCAAATTTTCATATGCGTTGCATTCCAATGAGCAAATGCTTTTAAATAATTAGGGCGAACAATTCAAGCTTTTCGTTTGTTTTTTACTTTGTGAGAAATGTAATTCGTTTATTTTTTGATTTGTGGAAAATGTAGTTGCTGTAGGGGAAAGATAACTTTTTGTTTGTGTAGTTACGTAGGATTTTTGAGTTGTTGGATTGAAGAACCTTTTGGTGCTGTGAATTGACTATTTCAACATTAGCTTTTATTAAGTTACACGATATTAGAAGACAATACCGCAACTACAAACAATAATTAATGAGAAAAAAAATGAAGCAATATGAGTGTAATATAAGTAATACCAGTAGTGGTTCTTTGACGAATAGTTGATTATGCTCCGTTGAGTTGCTTGATATTGGTCAGGAACGCTTGCCACTGATATAAGAGAGTCTGCCGTAATAAAGAGATAGAATAGCAATGAAATAAGAGTTTTACTAAGGTTGCTGCCGCCGTTGCCGGTAGTTTTTCCTTACTGATGATTGGAGGTTCTTGAGACTGCTGCCGCCGCTGCTGGTGAAATTTTCTTGCACTGATCTGCTGTCCAGTAAGATTTCGCTTTTGTATGGTCATCCAATAGGGGCGGAAGTTATACATTAGTCATACAAAAGGGATTGATTTGGATAAGACTAAAGAACAGGAGATAATTAATGCTTAAAACATTTAAGTAAAGAAAACGGAGTTGGTCCCTACATTAATACAATTGACTTGATTGCGGCCATTGGCAACTCTTTAGACAAAGGGCATGACACTAATCCTTACAAATTTACAGACGTTAGCATATTTTACAACTCTTAAACAAAGC
>JAOVVO010001296.1:0-11233 GCA_028564675.1 Onchocerca lupi | reverse complement strand
TAATAATAATAATAATAATAATAATAATAATAATAATAATAATAATAATAATAATAATATATTTGCCAACTATATGAAAATAATAAAATAGAAAAAAATTTTTATTTATTTGCTTCTTTTTTTTCGAAAATTTTTTCTTTATTCTTTTAAGAAATTGGAAATGAAAAATTTTATAATTATATTTTAATCAAAATATTATAAAGAAAAATGATGATAAAATAAGTAAAGTATTGGAATCTCCCAAGTTACTCGATGAATAATAATGTGTAGGAGAGTTGAATTTTTGACTTTTTTTTAAACTTTGAGTTAAATTCAAATGCTACTGAATGTTTCGTAACTTATAAATTTCGAAATTACAAAACAAAAACTTTGGAACTGGCAAAATGTTTTGGTATGTCATACAAATATTTGTTTCTTCTTTTAAAATGATTATGAAAAGAATGAATGCTTAAGCAGCATTTTATGCGATTGTTAAATAAAAGAATTGAACGACTTAAATTCTTTTCCAATCCAATTTTTTTTTTTTTTTTTTTGCTTTTTCTTGATGTTTATTAGTCATTTTTGGACAAAAGTTTCTCAAATTAATGCAACATTTCGTTAGATAATAACATGTAGCATAATATTTACGTGTAACACAATGTTTACGTAATAATAACGTGTAGCATTAAATGATGTGATCTAATTGAAACGATAATATATAAGTAGGACTTGAAATTATCACAATTAATTCATTTATCAGTTTAAATTACTAATCAGTTTTTATTAAAACATAAGGGAAATAGTTAATTCGGTGAAAAAAAAAAAGTGAAACTATTATTTTATATTATGATAATAAATATTTATTTATAATTCGATATAACTATTTAAAAAGGATTGAAATTTTTTTACGTTATTAAGCGTAATTTTTTTAACAAACAATTCTTTAATTGATCATCAATGACTTTTATCCCCTAATTTTGTTACAAAATATTCGAAATTTTATTGATAAACAAGAATATTTTTTTTCATTCATAAATTTCATCCATACATTTTACTTAATTTATTTGTATTGACATTATTTTCCTACAATTATTGCATTAATTGTTTTTGAAAAAAGATATAAATATTAATTGATAATTTATATTCTGAGAATATTTTATAGATAAAGTTGTTATAATTGTTATTGTTTAGCGACGATGTTATTTATTGCTAATTGTTGTTGTTTTCTATGCAAGACAAGAAATGTTTATTTTCCAAGCTCAACCATTTATTGCGGTTTATTGTTATAATAATCAGCATTCTCATATTTATGTGTGATTTACTACAGTAGTAAGCGTTGTTTTTTATTATGTTAGCATATTTAATTTAAAACTATAATCTTTCATATTTTATTAGCATTATTAATGCATCATGCATTTTTGCATGTTATGCATCTTCTGCATGCATACATTTTTGGTGATACAGAATCATATCAAAAACAAAAAAAAAATTTGACATAAACATTTCATTGTCTGTCTCTTTTTTAAATTTGATTGAAACAGTTCAAAATTTGATCATAAATTTCATTTTTCTCAGCTCAAATTGGTAATTTAATGAGTTTAAAGTTCAATTACGAATTTTGTTCCTACTTAATCCAAATTGACAACTCAACATTGATAAAGTTTTTTTTTATTTTTTTTTCTCATTAGACGACAGATTGATGTGAACGTAAATACTAGATGAAATGATGCAAGCATCATATTGTAAACAAAAAACTGAAGAATTAGGATATAATTAAATGGATTGGAAAGATAATTTCAGTCCTGATGAACTATTCATGGATGTTGATTAATTAAAGAATTAGTAATAGTTTTTGAAAATTCATAAATTCATATTAGTAACTAAAATTCCGCATTTTTAAAATTAAATTAAATTTTAAAGTTTTGATTCATCTATTATTACATAATCAAATCACTTTGAAAGCAAAACAAAGAATTGTAAATATAAATATTTGGCAGGAAAATAAACATATAAATCGAAAAAATCATAATTTGCGATTTATCGTAAATTAGGATTATTCTTAGAAAATCCTGATTTATGCCATTCATAGACGAATTGCAATTAATCATGATTCATCATTATTCCTGGATAAATTACGATTTATCGAGATTTGTTATTATTCTTAAATGAATTACGACTTTTTTATTGTTCGATTTATCATGATTTATCAGCATTCATGGAGAAATTACTAATTTTATAATACGATTATTTTTTCATTTTTAAAATTTCGATAATTGATTTTATATGATGTCTTGATTATTTGATATTAAGAAATTTGCTGAAAATATGAAATATTACATATCTATGACAGCACTGCAAAATTATTGCATCTTCTTTTTTTTTTTTTCAGAATTTATGAAATCAAATTTTGAAAACTGGGAAAACATAAACAATAAATTAGTTTTTTATTCCTTTTTTTTAAATAAATTATTTAACGGATAAGTAATGCACAGACATCTCATTTGAATAAATTCTAAATGCAATATAATTAAATGTGCCACTGGTAGATTTTTTGTCAAATACATAAAATTAATAAATTATAAATATATTTATTCCTATGACAAAAGTAAAAAATATACAAATAAGTCATATCCTATAATTTGAATATATAAATATAACGTCTAACTAAATTTTGATAGATTAATAATATTTTTTCGATATATTAATAATTCTCGCTATAATGAGTGTTATAATTTCGATAATCCAATAATGTGTATTACTCTTGCATGAAAATATTTTTACAGAAAAGCTAACATATTGAGAAAAAAAAATCACCATTATAATGAAAAATTGTAATTTAATTCATGTTAATTTAAAATCGGATAACATTTAGGTCATCGTTTGGATTATTGAAAAATTCATCAAGTAATCATCTAAAAAAAAAAAAAATCTTATTTATTTTAGTGCTTATTTATGGCTCATCTAAGTATTTTTCAGCTCTTTCCAACTAATCTTTTCTCTTTTTTTTCTTTTTCTTCTACTCCTTTATTTTCCATCTTATTTCTTCGCAATAAAATAAATAAGATTAACTATAATAATATTGATAGCATAGTATAAATCGCATACCAACTATAATTCATATGAAATTTATAGGAAAAAGTTTAAAAAAAAAATAATAACTAACAAATAAATTATCTAATGAACAACTTGATTAGATAATTCTCAATAGTCTTAGGCCAAAGATTTGATTTCAAATTTAATTTTGATAATTTAGAACAAAATATGAAATATAAATATATTGCAATTTACAGTTAATATTTTGGATACCATTACGGTATGCATTCTTATAATAAAAAACGAGTAAGTCCAAAATTCTGACAGTAAATTAAAATATATTGTCAATCTGTATTGTAAATTTGTATCGAAGCAATCACTTATTGGTTTTTTATCATTTGCATGCATATCGCAATAACCTATAATTTCATCGGTATAATGAATACTGTAGAACGATACTGTATTCAGAATACTGACTCTAGATTACAATATTTTTGTATTTCATCTAATGAATTAAATTCGCCATTCTGCAAAAACAATAAAATTTTAATAATCTGATGGATTCGAAACCGAATGTTGCAAAATAAAAATAATTGCATGGCTTAATTTATGAACATTATTAGTTTTGCCACTTTTGAAAACGTCAAATCATTTATTTCGCATATCAGTAATATTTTTAGTAATTTGCCGGAAATTTTTAAACTATAAAATAAGTTTCATGTTCTATCACATTTCTTAATTTTTATTTTTTTAAATGATAAGATTAGAATTATTTGAATCATTTCTTTCTCGAGAAAGTCACTCATTTATAATCACCTTAAGTTTGTTAAAAATCAACATTCTTGCATTTAATTATGTCTTGAGAAATTAATCGATATTCCTATATTTAATCATAGTGTATGATGTCGAATCAATCGATACTATTATATCTAGTATATTTTAATATAACAAACCCTATTTTTGACATTTAATTGTAACATTTTATTGGAAATGATAGTTTTTTTCATTATTACTATTAATGTTGATTTATCAGCGAAACTTCTATCTTTTTATTCCTATATTTATTGAATTTTTCATTTTTGGGTCCTTAAATGTTAAACTAAATGAATGATAGTTCAAATTACAAATTAAAAAATTACTTTATGTCTGGAATTATAAATAAAAAAAAATGTGCCCAATGTTTTAAAATGTTTTGGTTACAATATTTACTAACATTTGTTTTCAAAGGGAAAAAGATGAGAAAAGACGGGAAAAGATTTATTGAAAATCGATGCAAAAATTTTTTCATCATGAAATTTTCTTTTACTTCTGTCATTTAAGATTTATTGAGAGCAAATGTTTTGTTATTTGCTGGCAGAATGAAAGAAAAAGACAAAAAATAATGCAAAAAAAGTTACCGAAAAAAAGCCAACAAGTTATAAATGCTTTGATTTCCATTTTACGAATTCAATTTTCAAGCATTCTTTGAACCGAAAAAATCATCATTGATAGAACCAAGCTTTTTTGTTTCGTCGCGTTTTGATTCTTCTTCAATTTGAACATTGTTTTCTAATTTTTTCTTTGCCAATCGATTGCAATGAATAACTGTTGCTGTTAGAAGTGATATTTAAGCATGATAAGGAGGATGGATAAGTTTATTTTCGACTAAGCTTGCTGTTTATGTACTCTTCTGACTGATAAATTTTAAATTATTGAAGAATGGATGGACCAAACATTATTATTATTATCATTTAATACATTTCAAGTAATTCATTTTAATATCTGATTAGACTATCATTACTGTTAAAATTATGGTCAAATTAAATATGGGAATGCATTACTTAAATTACATAATAATAAAAGTTATTTAACTATATTATTTTAATTCTAACCAATATTAGTTGTGGGCTGTCATCGATATTTCCGATCTAATTAATCACTAATAGATTAATGGATAAAAGTCAAGATTCTGATATCAAGATGAATTAAGTAAAATGAGTAATTAACAAATGAAAATTCTGATTATTAATAATAATTTTCATTACTAAATCATCACGGAATATACTTCGCATAAATTACTATTTTCATCGCACTATATCATTTATGACTTAATTAAATTAAAAACATTGATAATATTATAATGTCAATTTGTGCAATACCAATTGTTAAATTCTATCAGTTTAATTTCAACCAACATTAGTAACAGATTATAATCGATATTTTCAATTTAATTAATCATGAATAATATATTGTTGAATAAAGTTTATAAGTTATGCGAAATATGTTCTAGTATAATTCGAAAATTATTAATAATCAAAATCTTTATTTGTTAATTATTTTTTTGATTAATATTAGATTCCATGCTAAAATTATTTTACTAATGGTAAATCAATGATTAACTGTTTTATCAACGATAGATTGTTTCTTTTTCTTGAAATTCTTTTGTTTATTTATAATAAATTACTTGATTAAAACGTTTATAATATTAAAATAATAATTTCATTTAAAACTTCAAGTGGACTATTTTTGGTGAGCAGAAGTGACGCGCTGTGGGATGAACCAAATTAATCTCAAAATATAAATTGTTTATTTAATCATTATAAAATTTGTTTAACTGACTCATTTATGGTTGCTGTCATTCATAACATTTATGCGTTACTGTAATAGATTTATTTGACGGATAATACATAGAATATTATTTTCCATAACTTTCATTTTTAAATCATCATTTCTTTAACATGTGAGTATTTTCACATTATACTTTCAATTCTTTGCTTGAAAGGAATTTACAGATGAAAGCTGCATTATTCTTATTTTTAACAATACTTGGAATTTGTATTGGAATGCGACTTCAAGCAGTACGAGCTAAAGGTCAATTGAAATGTGGTGATAGGCCAGCAAAAAATGTTAAAGTTAAACTATGGGATGAAGATGATGGTTAGAATGTTTACTTAAATCTTCTTTCAAATTTACACCGAATATTTTTAATCTGAAATAAAATACCAAATAATTTTTTTCGTAGAATGCTAAGTATTTTGAATTCTGATGATGATTGATTATGGATATATTTTGTTAAATAATGAATATTATTTTTTAGCACGAATGATCGCATAACTTTTTTCTTTGTCTTATTTTACTGAAGTATACTTAAATTTATCCATTAAATATCTAATAAATTTTAGGACCAGATCCGGATGATGTATTGGATGAGAGTGAAACAGATGGAAGTGGGAATTTTGATCTTGAAGGTAGTACTCGAGAATTGACAACTATTGATCCAGTCCTCAAAATTTATCATGATTGTGATGATGGTGTTAAAGTAAGTAATTCAATGATATATTTGTTCGATTAAATAACTTTGTACTTTCATGCAAAAAAAAGAAAAATAAAATTGTTAAATTTCATTTTTATCTTAATATATGTCACTTAATATTTAAAGATAGTAATAATGATTGTTTTTTTTTTCACTAATTTCAGTTTTTATTTTGAATAATTGTTTTCAAATAATTTTTCAATGAAATAACAAAATATATCATAATTTTTAGCCTGGAAAAAGAAAGATTAAGCTACGTATTCCAGTACAGTACATTTTTGCTGGTTCTACAGCAAAAAAAGTTTTCGATGTTGGTGTACTAAATTTGGAAACAATATTTCCAGATGAGGAACGCGATCTATTTTAAAGTATATCTGGAAGATGATGATAACAAGATATAATAAAACTGAAAATGCATCATAACAAATCGGAATAATTTTAATTATTTGAAAAAAAATATATCCATAAATTCTCTTAATATGATAAATTTTTCATACTCTCATCTGTGTTTTTGTTTTCTGTTTAATGGTCTTATGCACCATAATCTATTTATCTCATTCATGAAATAATTTAAATCATTTTAAAATTTTAAAAATTTACTTACAATATTTTAAGTTTCCGTTTAACACTGTATTTTTTTCCAACTAATTAATATTTTTAAAGTGTAATTAAATATTACACTTGAAATTTTCAAAGACGTTTAAATTTTGCAAAATTAAGATTTTTATTATTAAAACAAAATTTAAATGTTCCAATATTCTGGCTATTTAATAGAAATTTTTATTTTATATTATTATATTATATTTACATTATTATAATAGGCATTATTTGCACTCCATATAGACAAAATTTGCGGAAAAAAAATTTAATACTTAAGTAACTGAACTGAAAAAATTTCGAAATCAAAAAATTATTTTCAGAAATGATTCAAGAATTATTTCCAAAAATAAGAAATTGTAAACTATTTTTCGAAAATATCGAAATCAAAAATTGTTTTCAGAAATTTTAAACTTTCAGTAAGAGATATGCAAAAAAATCAAAACCTTTGGATAAACAAGCCAATTCTTTAACATAGGAGATATTGGAAGGATATATTTAACAAATCAAAACTTTTAACAGGAAGGCATCAGCAACAACTGATCAGTTGCTGCTGATGCCTTCCTGTTAAACTTCACTTTCAATCCTTATTTACTTGCGAAAATCAAGCTTTATTATTATTATTATTCCGAGAATTTAACCAACTTTGAATTTCTAATACCAGCAAATTAAAATTATTAGGTAATAAATGCCGAAAATTATTGAAATTTGAATAGAAATATCATTTTAAGTTTTTCAAGACTTGATAATTTATTAAATTAATTTAACACACTCATTTATTTTACTAGGAATTTTTTAACAAAAAAATATGATTTTACCGTATATCTTAATTATCATATTACTAAAGTTTGCATTATCTAATTTTACTCTATTTATGCAAAAGAATATAAGAGAAATTATAAAAAATCATTTTAATTTGTTAAAGTATAAATACGTCTTCTTCAGTAATTTAGTGAAAACTTAACGAACAAAAAAAGAAAAGAATTAAAGTAGAAAGTAGTAGCTTCAGGTAGCGATATGTTTATAAAGAAATTATGAATGATCTGGTTATTCCGGTCAATTGTTAAGATTTTAAAGGATTAAATATTTTGCGGCATTTCATTAAGTACGAATCAATAATCAACTTATTAACATGACTAAATGATAGCATTACTTTTGTGTTTCCGAATCTTGTGATCCAGAAAAATGAGATAAAAATAGGAAATAGCTTCATGAAATGATGTGTTTATAGAAATACTGCAAGTAATTCCGTTATTCCGGATAAGTGCTGAGGAATTAGATATTTTAGGATGCACTTTTTTTTGCTGTTCTGTACAATTTTTGGTATTGCGACATTTTCGATGGCTGTTAGGCAGCAGGCTGTTGCAATTAAAGGTAAACTGCTTTGTGGTAGTGCTCCGGCACGAAATGTTCGGGTGAAACTTTGGGAAGAAGATTCCGGTAATTTTGCTTTTTTTTTTATTTTTTGAAATAAAATTAAAATTTTTAAATTTCCAACTAATAATTTAAAAATTTCCAATTTAATTATAATTCGATTTCTTCAATATAAATACTTCAATGCTTTCTTTTTTTTTTCCTAAGAATGAAAGCACAGAACTTCTGAACAATTCCTTTTAGGACCTGATCCGGATGATCTTCTAGATCAGGGATATACCGATGAACAAGGCAATTTTTTGTTAAAAGGTGATACTTCGGAATTAACTGTAATTGATCCAGTATTCAAAGTATATCATGATTGCGATGATAAATTAAAGGTTTTCATTTTTTTTCTAAATTTTAAATTTTAATTTAAATCTATGATATAATATTGGAAAATTGATATTATTGATGAAAAATAGAAAGATATAGTTTCAATTAAGTATGATTTTATCTTATTAATTTCTTTGTTCATCTTTCATCAATTTATGTATTAAAAATAATTCCAATTTTTATTTTCTAGCCAGGACAACGAAAAATAAAATTCAAGATCCCAGCCAGTTATATTAGCGAAGGTAAAACGGCGAAGAAGACATTTGATCTTGGTGTTATAAATTTGGAAACAATCTTTTCGGTTCGATTTTTTTTTAATTTTGAAATTTTTAGCATAAATTTTTTAATATTTAAATTATTATATGATTTAATTACTAATCTTGAAAGAGGAAAATATAATCATGATATATATTTGTTATGAAAATTAAACATTTCGAGCCATTAATAGTTCATGAATAAATTATAAGAAATTATTTGATAGAGAGAGATAGCAGCATAAACTTAGTCTGATAAATAAAGAGAACTTTAAGGGGTAGATTATGCGGTCTGTTCCGATAGATTAATCATTTCATCTGTAAATTATGCTAAAACAATCGTGTATTTATTATTTTAACATGCTTATTAAATAATCAACGATTTATTTCGATATTATAAAAATAAAGTCTTTTCCAAAACACTTTTCTTTCACTTGTAAATTTACGAAAAAATATTTCAAAAGGAAAGTTCACTTTCAAATTTTGAAAAATCGTTGTAATACCTTTTTTCTTTCTTTTTGAAACAAAAAATTAAGTCGTTTTTTTAAAAAAAAAATTTATTCCACGCTGTTCATTTAATTTAGTATTTTAAAAAACTTTTATTACAGGACGAAGAACGTGAATTGATTACTTCATGAATGCAAGCACAGATTAATTTCATTTAAAAGTACTGAATGAAAATAAAAAAAAAAAAGCGAAAAATGTTCCCTTTTTGATTTCCTTATTGATTTATTCTTATCCATGCTTGATGATAATAAAGCATTTCCTTATCAAATAAATGATTAGATTGTAATTCAAGGCAAAGGTGATAAATAAATGTATTTATTTTTATATAGCACAATTATTTCTATCTACTGATGGATGATAATATAATTGAGCGCTCAAAGATTTCTCTTTTTGAAATCAAAAATTTAGGAAAATTTAATTACTGAAAAATATAATTTTTTATCTTTCGAATTCTAAAAGATTTAAACTGTTCTTGTTATACTCTAATGATTTTAATAATCTTTTTAGTTTATAATCTTTAGAAATGAAAAAATAAAATAAAATTGAAATTTTTTTTTTTGATATGCAATCGCCGAATATAATAAATATATATATTCATTATGTGTTTCAGATATTAACTTGAAATATATGAGAAATGGAAAAAAGCATATATAATAATATATTCGATTTAAAATATTATAAGTCGGAAGAGTGATGTTATATTGTAAAATATTTTATTCTAAGTTTAGTACCATTTAAAATGTTTTAAAATGTTCATAAAAATTGCAAAATAAAGTATATCATTTAAATTAATCGAATAATTATTTTTTTTTCTATTTTAATTACAGTAGGATGTTACGATGAAATCCAATTTATTACAATTTAATCTATCCAATAATACTTGATAAGTTCGGGGATCCATGAATTAAGCTGTTTTTGAGTACTTATTTAGTATTATGTTCTAAATGTTGAAGACGGAAAACCTAAAAATAGATTCATAGCATTTATAATATAGGCCATCCACTACTCTTCTTCTTTGTTTTTTTCCTTCGGTTCTTTTTGATCATTTAATCAATGATAAGACATAACTTCCAGTTTTTTCTTGTCTCATATTATATCTTTATGATCAAACATTTTTTGACCGAATTAAATTATAACCTGAATGAACGATATCTTGTAACAGTTAAAATGATTTGTTTCATTTCATAATCATTACGCCATATAATATTTTCCTTTTGAATTAATTCGTCATATAGAATTCATTGCTTCAGAATCCTCTCATTTCTTCTCTATGGAATGTACCTGTTATCTTTTTTAACAAAAACAGGAAACAAAAAACATTATTTATATTCGAAAACTTTTATTTGTTCAGTCAACTCCTTTTTTTCCCATACTAATAAAATTTTATCCTATGCATCATTTTAATCAAAAATTAAAATTTCAATTTAATTTTTGCTTTTTTCTTCAACATTTCCGTAGTCCTCCTGAAATAAGTATATGTTTTTGCCTTATCTTTATCAGTGATGCAACTGATTGTAATTAACAAAATTTTCAATTACTGCAAATTTAAATCAAATATGTTTTACTTAAAAGGCGCTTGAACAAATTATCAATTAAAGGTTTGGCTTTCAGAACGCCATAAAATATCGTAAAAAATGATCATACTAATTGAATAAAAAATCAGAATCATGCAAAAAAATTAATAATTATAGAAACTAAGTCAGTCAGATATCCCCAAATTTGAGTTTTTTTTTTTTTAATTTAAATATTTCAGTTTATCATGCAATATCCCTCCATCTTTTTTATGGCAGGTATAAATATATATATAAATAAACAAATATAT
>JAOVVO010001295.1:0-11236 GCA_028564675.1 Onchocerca lupi | reverse complement strand
TATATATAAGAATCTGATAATGGTTGTGACTTGAATTCCTAACGAGTTATACCATTAAGTTTGTCATTTCATAAATCCGCGTTGAATAATGGCTCAATGTCAATATTCGATAAGAAGACCAGTAGTTAAACGTTTTCATTCCTTGATCAATTTAATAGATTGATAGCATCACAATTACAGCAACTTTTTTTTATTGCCAATATACAAATATCCGAGCAAAATTGAAATATATGACAGCGAAATTGCGCTTGCACAAGACACAGGTATGCTCATTGATTACATAGCAATTTTGAGGACTGAAACGCAAACTAAAGCAGAACGAAGGAAGACGGCAATAAAAAGAGAAGAAAACATTACATTCTTTATTTATCGAAATTTTCCCGAATCTTTCCCCCTAAGTTTATGAAAAATTCACCAAATCCTCCAAAAGAATACTAAGCAATCAAATGAGCATCTATACGCGTGAGATCTGTGAAATCTGCAAAAAAAAAAAAAAAAAGAAATGTATGTAATAACAGTTCCTGAGTACCAAATTTTAAGAGTACTGCAGAAAATGAAGGATGAGAATAGCAAGTTAGAACCGGCAAGTCAAAGAGAAGCGGAGAAATATAGGAAGACGAAAGAATAACAGGAAAATCCAAATTTTTTTTTTTTTTTTTTTTTTTTTAGCTTTGAAAACAGCAAATGTTTTTTTATATTCAAGCGAAATATTGGCAGTTGTACAAAATTGGATAATTAGAAATGCTTGATAATATCATATAACAAAATATGGTAAAATGCAACATTTTTTCTTTTTAAGCATAACATATTTACTCGCATATAATAATTGTTTGACATGCAAACAACATCTAACTAACTGACCTTTCGTGTAATACAGAAATAATTTTCACAATAGTACGGTCTAGGATAATATTAGCGTATTTCCCGAATACTTTTCAGCATAATAGCATTAAATAGAACGAGGAATAAGCAAAAATGAAACGGATATGGAAATGAATTGATTAAAATAACATTAAATTCAAATTTTCGGGTAAATTTAAATAATGGGGAAGAAATTCTTTTTCTATTGAATCAGGCAGTATTGCTTATTATAATATCTCGAATATTATGTAAACTTGTGTTATTTTAAAATTTTTGAAAGGTAAATGAGAAAAGAAAAAGGAAAGAAAACCTTTGCATCCATAACCGTATACACTTAGCAGAAAAGGAAAAAATCAAAAACAAAAAGAAAAATCATAATTAATAACAATGAGATAGTATGAACAGTGGCACCATATTAATTCATTCAACTAATAATTTGCAAAAGAAGGCAAAGAAGAAAAAAGGATGAAAAAAAAAAACTGTACAAATGAAAGTATATAAAGTGGAACTAATAAAGGGGTAGTTTCTTTTTTTTTTTTCTACCTCAAATGAAAAATAATCATTAGTGAAAAAAAAAAAAAAAATCCATTTAGATTATGCTTGTCAAGAAAAAAGTTTTCTTTCATAATTAGAAACTAGAGTTTTTTTTTTTTTTTCTGAAAAAAATTCGATCCACAAATCGATAACAGCAAAACTAACGAAATTTGCTCCGGAAATAAAATAACGAGCAATTTAAGAAATTTCCATAAAATCCGTAATGTAAGTGGGTATAACTTTCTTTTAAATTTTGTTGAGCATGCTGGTTCATAGCCAATAATAATAATAATAAATATTACAAATGCAATTGACGCAAAGCCACTATCTAAAAAAGCAAAACTCATTGAAATTTTTTTTTTTTTTTTTTTTGAATTTCTCAAATTTCCCAAATTTCCACGGACTGGATATTTTGAAACTAGGTAAAAACAAGAACTGACAATTGAATAAAATGATAATAATTTCATATTTTATACTACCGTCAGCTTCATTCTTTAGTTTTGCAGTTATCAATTCGATGTACAAATTATGAAATCAAGTCTATGACTTACGTGAAAAAAAAAAAAAAAGATTTATTTTTTGACCTGTTCTAGTAGAAGGATGAAAAGATAGTTAAACAGAGGACATTCGAGAATCACAATATGCTGCTTGCACGGCGGACTCATAATCTAGCGGACACTGAAATTCATGCAAAAATGTCAAACTTAGTCGAAATTTCAAGCTTATAAATGTCCTGAAAGAAGAGCGGAAGATACATGACATTTCCGACGATAAAACTGAGTTCGAAAAAATACTGCATTTTTTGGTTTAAATTCAAATTCTGTAACATGCGATGGATGAAAAATTAAATCTTAACATTGTTTTGCTTCATTAATTTAGAGAGGCACAGGATAAACCTCTTTTAGTTGGTAATTGTACGTAAGAGGTGAGAGGATGAATAGGGGAACATTATCAAACAACCGCTTCCTTGCTTAGGTATAGATGATAGGCAGAGTCGGTTCTACTCTCACTTCGTATTACCTCGGCTGGTTGCCCAGTTGTCTGATATAGTGACCGAGGACCATCTTCGCGGTATGTTTCATGCATGCTAAAAAAGAGATGTGAAATTCAGTAGGAAGAAATTGAGAATTTCTAAAATTGAGTGTTAAACTTGTTGATGGTAAGAAAAATTCTTCAAAAAGTTCTTAAAAAATGTCTGGTATTTTCTTAATATTAAATTTTCGTCTGATCTTCCCTACATTTCGAAAATTGTTTTGAATGAAATCCTCAAAAAATTTTAATGATGAGCGAAAAAATGCAAAAATTACTTCGCTTTTTTCCTTTTGTCGTCATAAGAATTTAATGTCGGCTTTACTTCTGAAAATTGTGATGTGCATAGTTAAAATTTGTTAAAAAAGAAAACTAAAATTAATCCAAAGATCAGTCCAAATGAAACTTCAATGATTATCGAAAACTGCTAGCTTGAATAGTTTAGTAGATTTCCCCTTCTCCTACACATTAGGATGAGAGAATCTTTAACAAATTTGGAGAAATTCTGCAAAAAAACGTATTAAAATAACATATTAAGACTTCGAGTGAAAGAAATTCTTTAATTGACAAGGAGTTATTTAGCTTACTTCTGAAACAGAATAAATTCTTTTTGATGCAAAACATCATTAATAATGATAGCGATACACCGAAAATTATCATCATTAGCAATGCCATGAGCCAGCTTGGAAATGAACTCATAGCTGCTGAATGACCACCGAATAAAGCATCAAGTGGTACCGTTATACTGGAAGTAGTTAAAATTCAACATTCTATCACCAATTTTATATTATATTATTACACTATTTCGAAAAACGAAATAAATTTAAAAATTTCGAGTGTGTTTCCAATCTCAATATTCATTAATTTCAAGCAAAAAAAAAGTTGCATTTCTTGTGAATTTGTAAAAATTTCAATAAATTATAATAAGCATGAGAAAGTAAATAGAAAAAAAAAAAAAAAAAACCTACTGTTTACTGCCATATGTGTTCTGGACTTTTAGAACCACTTGTCGATTGGTATCCGAATGAGATACCGGTGAAATGAGTAATTTTGCAAGATGACAATTTGGTATAGTGTTATTCTGAGTGGTACTTTCGAATCGGAAATTTTGCCATGTCTGTCCAATTTGCAATTCATTCTGATCGACCGAAAATATGACATCACGGGGGAGCTTAGGTAACGGTTCTGCACAGTAGTGAACTACAACAATCGCACTGTCTGAACTGGGAAGCTGCAAGTTTTTTCCGTTTTAAATTCGAATTTTTGAATTTAAAAATTGTGAACAATGCAATTACAGATGATTCATATCCACGAATTACTTGGTTTAAAAAAAAAAGAAATGAATGGCGGAATAAACAAGATTTTTGATGTGTCTGTTTTTAAAAATTTTACTGCTTATGTTCCAAGAAAAAAGAAAAAGAGAATAAACAAAAAAATTAAAATTCATGGAATACCAACTGTGCCGAACGTTTTGTAAATACAGAAAAAATACCGCATTCGTTAGTTTTAATGAATATTACAGACGAAAAAATTGTAACCTTTTGTACGGAAGGTAAAGTATCTGATTGGGTTGGTGGTCCTTGAACTTGCACATTCAAATAAGTGGTACCAGGTGAATCAAGTGATGGTGAACATTCTGGAGGACCTTGTGATACATATGAACATGCAGCACACCAATATTGTCCCGAAAATGTATAATTTGCTATCCGTAATGAGCAAATTGCATTAAGACGCTAAAAAATAAAAAAGAATAGGTTTACACTTACATATATTGCACTGGAATCTAATTTAAAATGAAACGAAATTAAATTAAAAAGAAAGGAAAAGCTTCTCCAGAACTGCCTCAGTTATTAGAAAAAGCGTATTTCTTAATGACAATGTATTTAAATATTGAAAATGGGATTATGTTGCAAACCATCAAACTATTCCACTAAATTCAATTACTGATTAAGCATGTCCGTAGTTCGGATTATCAAGCATAAACTGATCATGAAGCTAGTAACTTCTCAGCCTGTTTAAAATAACTTAGAATAAATCTGTTGTATTTCAATACCATTCCATTGTGTTATTCATGAATTGTGATAAAATGCTCAGTATATTTTCCACTCATTTAAAGGTGTAATTTTAAAAATATCTATCTCTTTTTTCAACTAAATTAATTAATGAAACTGGAAAAAAACAAACAATATTGGTAACATATGCAGCTTGGCCACGTTGTTCCAAGGGTACTTCATGATACTGCCCATCAAAACCTTGTGGACATGCCGCATCAACTACTTGACCATTTGATTTTCTCAACTTCCAGAAAACAACCGGTCGTGGATTGCCCTCTACTTGGCAACCTAAGTTAATCTGCTGATTCATATCAATACGATTGCCAGTTTGAAATGGTGCTGCATTTTGCATTGTTTGAAAATTGTCTTGCACCAATCGAGCTGATGCTGCAAATTTATGAAGATCATAAACTATTTGCTACAAAATAACTGAAATTCTTCAATTCAAAACTTCAAACATTCTTGATGCTCAATTGTCTGAAATCTTAAGATTATGAAGTATAAAGGTAAAGAATCGCACTCATTTCCCTTCGTATTCTCAATTCTGTACTTTGTTTTTGGGTCCGATAATGCAAAGATTTGGATAAAAAATATGAAGCTTACTATACGGATCAATTTGCACAGCTTGTGAAATGGGCATTTCACCATCCGAAAAAAGACCATTATTAGCAGAACATTGAATTGACTGCCCAATCATTTCCGTACCAATTGTAATATCGGCACCATTACCACTACAATATATGGATCATCATATTATATTCTGTACTGAAGTATCATAAATTGAAAAAACTAAATTTAAGCTTGTCAAATTCCAATCAAATCCAATTTGATTCAAGTTTGAAAATTTTAGATTTAGTAATATTTATAACAAGATTTGGTCATTTTATTCAAAATTCTTTAATCTCAGATTGTTTCTGAGAATGGAATACAAACAAATAATAACTGTTAAGCAGAAAACAAAAAATCTAAGATAAACCTGACGGGGATGCCATTCTTAAGCCACCTAAATACCGTAGCCGGTGGATGGGACTGCACCGCGCAACGCAACGTTTTTCGTCGACCATTTTGTTGACATAATCCATCATTTGTGCGTATGCATTCCACGTAAAATCGATAACCCTAAAGATAAACCTTTAAAACATTTGAGGCTTAAGGAATTTTGCAATAATTATTGGAAAAAAGTCAACGATTTTTTAGACATAAAATTTCTGCAGAGAAAAATTGATTGAATAAAAAATATCACCTGATTAACAATTAGCGCCGGTCCTTGACCTGATGTGTCCACTACATGCGGTTGTTTCAAGTATCGTACATCAATTACAGCTGGAGCTGAATCAATGGTACCACCATTCAGTGCTGCTTGACACATTATTGTTGCACCTGTCCAGTTGGTGTTTACTGCTATACCACGCAATGCAACTGTCTGAAAAATGCTTTAAAAATAAACGGAACAAGTTACTCTTTATTTAAAAACCAAATATTAATTGGCATATTGGCATAAAGAAATTACGAAAAAAAAAAAAGACAAAACAAAATCACAATTGTTGCTAATGTTTTATTTTATTTCAAAAATTAGCTAACTGGCTCTCGTTGTTTTAGATTTGGTTCTATATTTTTACTATTTCCAATAGTATTTTAAACTTAAATTTTCTTGCAATTGATTGCTGGAAAGCAAAACATTTAGATCTGCACAATAGATAACTTTTCGAAATGAGGTAAAAGTGGTAATTATTCAGAAGTTCAATCCACAATCATAATAACCTTGTGTCCTTCCAAAAAGTCTTTGACCGATGCGACAGTAAAGAAATTATGGTTAATATTGATTAAGAACAAAGAATTTAGTGATTCCAGATAACTTTACAAACATTAATATTATGGTTATAAGAAGAATTTGCAAATGATTGTAATCCTATGATTCAGTGCATAATTTGAATTCAATATCAATATTATTGTAATTAAAATATATTAAACAAGATTTTCTGCTATTTTTTTCTAACGGTTAATTTTCTGTTGCTTTAGTTTAAATGATTCAAAGTTTAGGATTATGTAATTTAGCGGATTTTACAGTGAAGTTTCCAGTCGATAATATCAATCAGTATATTCAGATAGTTTTAACATAAACAAAAGTGGATAAACGTACGTAAAGCGCAAAAAAAAAGGAAAAAAAATTACAGGAAATCCAGCGCTACGCGTAAGATCTTGAGCACTGCTCAGAACGTTAACCATATCCGTGATGTTCTTCTGATAACAATCAACACAAACAAAACGTAACTGTGATACAGGCGCTTCGGATACACAATAAATCGTTTCCTAAGACAATTAAATTCAATTTTTTTTTCTAAACTTTGTGAAAATAAAATTCTAAAATTTTGGCTTTCTAAAAAGCATTCTTGCAAATCATCGATTCAGATATGAATCATAAAAATTTGATAAATCGCATTAACAGTTCCCAAAAAAATTTGAAATTACTATCAACAAATTATCAGTTGCAATAAAAAATTAGACGAAAATTCTGAGTATTACCTTTGTAGCAGTGCCTAACATTGTCCAAACAATTTGATTAAGCTGTTGTGCATTTGGTACTGGAAATGGCATATCGGAGATCTTCACTTTAATTCCGCCACCTTGAGTTAATTGACCTAAGAATTTGAAATGGCTTTCATTTCAATTTTATTTAAAATACTCGCTAACATTTCGAAGAAATTCGAATTTCCTCCCAAATTAAATTTCGTTCTCTTATTTTATTCTTTCCTTTTTTTTTTTTTTTTTTTTAAAAAAAGAATTACTCGAAAATCAAAATTTCAAAATAGTTGCAATCAAGAATGATTGAAAGTATGATAAACCTGAGATCGGTTGAAAGATAAATATGATGAAAAGGTACGGTAGATTCAAAATAATGCTCAATATCATCATCATCATCGTCATCATCATCATCATCACCGTTATTAACGTCGTTATTAGCGGAAAAAAGGAAAAAAATAAAACGGCAAAACAGAGGAATGAACGCCAGCTATAACTGGTTTTGCTGTCGTACAGCTGGAATATAAATAAAATTTGCGCATCATTAAATTAACATTCACAATCGATATATACAATTTCATTGTTCAAAATTCAAATTTCAACTAATTTAAACTTAATAAAACTTTCTATCGCATTAAAATTCGAAATATATGTATAAGCATTCTTTTTCTTTTTCTTTAATAAAGATTGCAAAAATTAGGAATTTGAAAGAAAAGGTGGAAGCAACACAGAAAGAGAGAGAGAGAGAAAGAAAGGAAGAAATGATCCTGAAAATTCCGGAATTGAAATCAGTTTACTGAGGTTATTGACAATGTTGACGATGAAATTTCAATAGATCATTTTGGGAATGTGACCGATTGTTATCAGCAAAAGTTAGTGATTTCTGAAGTAATCGCGATGAATTCACCAGGTTTATCATTGTAAAATTCCAATGAGTCATTAATTTTATGAAATTAATGGCGCACATTTTGTTTGCTTTGAGTCTATACAATCTTTTCTCCTCCTCCTCTTCCTAATTCTGTTCCGTCCTTGTTAAACATTATCGAAATTCATTTAAGAATATGTTAAATGAACAGAGAAAGATAAGAAAATCTACAATTAGTTTGAAAAATAATTAAGTTAAAAGAAAAGAGCAAATCAAAAAAAAAAAAAAAAAAATTACTTTTTAATCCTTCCTAATATCATCAATGACTTAGTTTTAGGATAATTTTCAAAAATTTCTCGATCTCTTCTTACTTTTGTCAAAGTTTGTCAAAATTAGAAAGAGATCAAAAAAAATTTTTGAAAATTAATGTAGAAAAAAAGAGATAATTCTCTTCCTCAGTAAATGTAGTTGAGAAAAAAAAGAAGAAACAATTCTTCAAATATATTATTTCAATTAAAATTTAAATTTCGACTGCTTTACTTAAAATTGAAATTTCAAGTAAAGCAATATTCAAAAAATTACGGAGAAACAGTGCACATAAGACATGCGTAAACGTAATTACTTATATCACTTAAGTAACCTTAATTATTTCTATAGGTCATTTTATTAAACATACTAAAGTCATGCTAAAAAATATTTTTTTTTAAATTAGGGGAAAAAACTTAAATAGAACTTGAAATTCCAAAATTTTCGGTAAAAGAAAGATAAAAAGTATGAGATCCAATTCACGACTCAAAGGTATCGATCTCCCATTTCTTCAACCGCTCACCACATCTTAATCTTTGGATTTCATTGATAAATTTAGAGAGAAATATATTTCGAAATGGTGAATGATTGATAACAGCACATTTAAGACAAGATGTGAAAAAGTTTAGACAAAGGATGGAGGAGGAGAGGAACAGCAGGAAAGAAAGGAAAAGCAAGGGAGGAAACCTCCAAGTACTTCGGAACAATGAAGCCAAAAGTGGTGGACAGTTCCTAACTAAATGACCCTTAAGAAATTCCGAAGGTCATTGAAAGACACAACATGCAGACTTATGGATCACAATAATGAATAGAATCAAATGTTCGTTCAGGAACTTTCTATTACAACCAAGCGCTCGTATTTATATTTAGTCTTTACTATTGATTAATTTAGTGATAAAAGTTTTAGATCGATCTTTTTGGAAGTAGAAATTAGCTATGCATAAGAATTCAACAGTAAGACAGCAATAACGAAAATAGTAGTTTCAACAAATAAACTGAGAATAATCGGAAAATTTTACAATTAATCACAATAATTCATTGGATTATGTAGTAACAAAGGTATGAATTACGTGAAAAACAAAAGAAACTGATAAATTACGTGAAAAACAAAGGAAAGTGATGAATTACGTGAAAACGAGTACATAACAGTAAGTGGGAAAAGAAAGATAATGGTGTTAAAACGTAAAACGGATGAGAACGGATAGAAGTGAAGCTGATCAAATATCCAAAATTAATGAATAAACAGCGGAGAAGGGGAAATTTTGAAAAAAAACAAAATAAAAAATCGAGAAAAAAAAATGAAACAGCTAAATAAAAAATGATAAGATATTTGAAACAATTCAAATTTAATAGTAGCCGGTAGCTTGTGCTGCGCAAATGGATTTATTATCTAGGGTGTGTGTGTATGTGACGGTCTGTCCTTCAGTTTATATGTCTGTCTGTCTATCTGTAGATTACAAACAATATTTCCAAGTGGTAGGTATAGAAGAAATACTGAAAATCTTGGATAGATTCAAATGTTTGGTAAAAAGGTATGAAGAGAATATAGAAGACTTTGAACAGGTAGAAAATTGTACGATCAAAAAGGGTCAAATTGTTTGCACAAAAAGGACAGAAAGAAGGAAAGGGAGAGAGAGAGAGAGAGAGAGCTATACCTGTATGTGATATAAACAATATCTATGACTATAATCAAAGGTAAAAAGGTTTGTAAATGACAAGCCGGACGGCAAATGCTGGTCAACGATGACCTTCAAATATAGCAATATTATAATCACACGCATACACACACACACACACACACACACACACAAATATATAAAATACAGACAGACACATACAATGACATACATAACAAACATTTGTACGCCTGAATACATCGTAAGTTTAGAAGCAGAAAGAAAAGAAGAACCAATTGACGCATGAAAGACAAAATAATCCATGCTCGATTCCTCCCTGCTCATTAAAGTTGCTTCTAAAGTTCTAAATTTGCTGTTAAGAAAAAAAATCTGATCGAATTGTCGAACCGTTGATATTGAACTATCGTGTAAGAATTTCCAACTTGAACTTGAGACAAAATTCCGCTTAAAAATTCGAACCTTTTCAATCCTTTCGGGACTTCTTCCCTCATCTCCAATGTGTTGCCTCATAACTATCGGCCTCATTTTGTTTATCTGTTAATCGGTGCGTTTTGGCGGGAAACGAGTTTATCGTTTTGACAGTAAACATACTTATACTTTTGGCAGTAAACATGTTTATCCTTTTGACGGCAAAATTGTTTATCGCCTTGTTGGTCCCTTTGATAATATCTTCGCGTTTCCTGACCTTTAACACTCCTTGTTTATAAAAAATCATATCTTTCGGATTTTTCCGCCAGTTGCTCACATATAACATGGTGAGCTGTTTTGAACTCCAACACAAAATATTATCATTCTCATCACCCGTACCTCCATCTTCATTATTTATCATCTTAATTATCATCAACTACAATTATCATTAACATCTTTCATGCCTTATCTGTTAACCACATATCAACGGTTTATCTTATTTAGCCATCTGTATTCAATATTTTCCATCTCACAAAAAAAGAAAAAAAAAGAAAAAGAAAAAAAATTGGGGACCGAATCTACACAAATTTTTTAGGTCTATCATACTTTAAACATAGAGTGAAAAATGCATAAAATTACAGATATAGAACAAACATGGAAGTGTCTACTAAATTTCTGAATCGAGAAAAAAAGGGAAAGAAGAAAGGAGAGAGAAGGAGAGGACATTATACATATTTAATTATAAGGAAGAGATATCATAAAATTGAAAATGGATCAAATCATTTTTGCCTTGTCCATTTCATCTGATCTAATAAATGAGATCAATATTTTGTCATAATAGTTCGAAATGGTTCAGGCTGTAAATTGATGATGAATCTGCTCGGTACCTGGTACTTTTGATAAATCTTACAATACATGAAATGATTTACCTAGACGTCTTGCTCTAGAAAAGCTTTTTTTTAGATTGTATGGTATGGGAATAACTAATAGGAAATATCATCATCCTTTTCTATATATATATA
>JAOVVO010001294.1:0-11258 GCA_028564675.1 Onchocerca lupi | reverse complement strand
TATATATATTATTTTCATATAAATAGTTGCAAATGTTGGATAAAAAATTGAACTTCAATTTTATTTAAAAAAAAAAATGGGAAAAACTTTCTATTTAGTTGATATATTTTCATTATCAGTATGAAAATAATAAGATTTGTCGAATTATGTAAATTAATTTCAAACAAAAAAGCAAATAATTATTATCTAATTAGAGGCTAATTATTATAAATTGTTGTTAAATTTGTTAAAATATCATATCTTTTGTTTTCTTCTTGCATCTAAAATAATTTGGAAAAAAAAAAAGAAAGAAATTGAATATATATTATAAATAAATTTTGCAAGAAATACAGTTTGCAACTATACGAAATTATCAGAATGCAAAATTCCTGGGGAAAAATTTAGTCTTATCTTTTGAATTTGCTATTCAAAATTTGACGATCAATTGATTGAATTTTTTCGATCATTAAATCCAACATATCCTAGGAGATGTTTAAATAATACGTTTACGTGCCAAATATATTCGTTTTAGAAACAAATTTATGTTCACGCGACGGATTCATGTTTTTTAAAAATAAATCTTCTCGTTTCATGCAGTTTATTTTATGATCTTTTAAGTTCATGCAACTGGATATATCCATTTTATAAAAAAATCTTTTAGATCACACGCAATTCACATCAAACGAACGTCTCATTTCATTTTTTTTTTTCCTTTTTCTTTTTTATTTTGCTATTCCTTAATTCCATTTTTGTTGGTTATTTCGAAAGATATATTTAATTAATTTAAATTTTCATAACCAATTTTATTCAAACAAATTTCAACTCACATTTTATGGTCGATTTTTATCCATTTCCTTATATAGATATATATATATATATATATATTTCTTTAAGTTAGATCATTGTATATTTCAATATTATTTCAAATAGCATAACAAATTTAAGTCAAATGAAAAAGTGGCATCTTTTTTTTTGAAATGAATTTTCCAATAGATATCAACTTGTCAAATTTTAAGCCAAAAAAACAAAAACAAAAGAATAGTTATAAGGAAACAATGGTAAAGAAAGAGAAAAAAGAAAAAGAAAAATGTTATAACGGAATTCTTCACTTTCATTGACAAACATATATGTTTGCATTATTCCACAAAATAATTCATTTAATTCAAAAAAATAAACAATCAACTTTTTCTTCTTTTTTTTAGGTTTCTAGGCACTAATTAAAAACTTTGTTATAAATTACAATTTTAATAAAAATAAGGGAAAACAATGATTTTGAAATAAAGTGTGAAACAAAAAGAAAGTAGAAATAATATTGCTTTTCGAAAAGTTAAACTTTTTTGAAGCTTTATATTATCTTTAAATGAAAACATTATTTCAAACTATCAAATTTTATCTTAAAAAATTCAATTTCAACTTTCATTAAAAATAGATTGATGAAATTTACCATTCAAATATTGCAATTTTTGTGACATCTTTAATAAAACTATTTCAAGAAAATATATCAACAAAATTTTAAATTAAAATAGCAATTCGAAACTTTCTATTCATACATTAACATAACATTAATATTCATTCTTTAATAAATTTAATTTTAACTTTCATGAAATTTGCCATTCAAATATATATGCAATTTTAATTTTCATTAGAAATGTATAAACTTAAATTAAAAAAAAAATTAATAAAATTCAATTTTATCCCAAAAAAAAGAAAATGAAAAAGACATAAAAAATTTAATTTAAAGGAAAAATGAAATAATTTTCACGAAAGAATTTGTTTATTTGAAAAAATAACAATAGCAACTAGCACAGTAGGAGGTAATAAATCGTCGGAGTGGGCAGCGGGGAAATTGAGCGAAGAAAAAAATTGCATGGCGGGGGAAGTTATTGGGAGGACAAGAGAGAGAGCGGGCGATAAATAATAGCCAAGAGCCATAAAATTGATTTTTCGGAAAGATTTAAATCAACATTTTTGCCTCACCTCGTGACATTGTTCAAAAAGCCACCTTTAGCTGATAATTATTACTTCAATTTGCTTGTCAAGTTTACTGCGTGAATATTAAGTTTGTATCGGAAGTACTATGTAGTCTGCTTTGGCTCTTGGCTTAAGGCCACTTGAGCATATTTAAGCCAAGCTCTGAGGTAGGCATTTATCTCATTGCTAATCTTACGTTATCTTTTACTTACAATAATGTTAATAAATAAATTTGATGGCGAAAAAAAAAAGTGAAAAACTATGTTTCCCATTATTATAACATCTTTTTTTTTTTTATTGCCTCATGTAATAATTGATTTTTTTCTTGAAAAAAAACTTTTTTATATGTTTCCATATATATATATCGTTCTAATGTAGAATAATATTTGAATTTAAGTTAAGCAATTATTTGTAGCTGATTGTAAACTAGTTGTTTCAAACTTATTTTCGTGAATGAAATTTAGGAAAAAAATGAATTCGATAATATGAAATTATCGTACGCGTAAATTAATGAAATTCTAGCATTTCATATTGATATCAAGTTTCGAATATAAAGTAAAATTTTATTTCTCTTCAAATATTCCTGAAATAATCAAATTTTACATTCCATTTTTAGATAAATGCTTACGATGAAATGAAACATAATTGCTGCAAAAAAAAAAAAAAAAAAAAAAAGAAAATCATTTGAAAGGGAAAAAATGAAAATTAATTTTTCTTTTTCGTTTTTTTTCTGATATTACACTAATTAAATATTCACATTTCCAAGTTAAAATGAATATTTCAAAGGAATATGACATTTCTTTTGTTCCTTATTTTATTCAGATCTAAACGAAGAGTAATTTTTTCCATAAATGATATTTTTTTTTTTTTTGTTTAAATATGGCAAAAAGAAAAATTCATATTTGCAAGTAATTAACTGTATTACTTGTCAAACCGAAATTTAATAAAATTCATCCAAATTTACTTAAAATTAGAAAACTTCTTCGTCAATTCAAATATATAGTGTAATCGATTTGTTGAAATTTCAATTAGTTAACCACAAAAAAAAGGAATTCATCATCTATTGTTGCAAATTTATTGAATCATTAATAGTGAGAAAATTCTTAACTTTTTTTATTTTCTGATCATAATAAATTTCGCTTATTTGCATAATAAATTCGTACCATAAAAAGATTTTTATTTGTACGAATAGGAAATTTCTCATTCAACATGTAAGGCAAGAAAAAAAATTTTTTTTTGTAAGATAATATTTCTTCAATCACAAAAAAAAAAAAAAAAAAAAAAATTATAAAAGTTGAAAATTAGCTAGAATAAATCCTTTCTTTCATTTGTTTATTTACTTGTTTACTTATTTATTTATTAATTAATTTTAGTTACTTCTTTTATTCTACGCCATTTTTTTGCCAAATGTATTGTTTGTTGAGATATACATGATCTATAAATAATTATTGTAAATATTGCTCAAAATTTTACTAAACTAAAATTTTATTTGCTCAATAAAAAAACTCATAAACTCAAAATGGATTTCAGAAATTTATTTCTTTCCTTGACTTATCATTTGTTATCTTGCATCGATGATCTTATGCGTTTAGATGTTGAAATAATCGAACAAAATTCAGGTTAGCTTTCAACTTCATTTTTTCATTTATTCTGTTTGCATTTTTTTTTTTTTGATTTTCACTGAAAAATATCTTTCTCTAATTTTTAATTTTTACAACTAATGGAAATTGATAAATTTTTTTTTTTTTTGTTTAACTAAAGGAAATTTTTTATGCATATTTTGTTTTAACGAACAAAAATTTAATTAATTTTCCCTTTTGTTTTAATTAAAATAATTCTGCAAAAAAAAAAATTGAATAATAATATAAATTTCACAACTTTCATATGTATATATATATATATATATATATATATATATATAAAACTTGCATAATACTAAATAGTTTTCCCTTATTTTAATCGAGATAATTTTGTAAAAAAAAAAAAAAAAAATAGTAAGATAATATAAATTTTGAAAATTTCATACACATATATAAGTCTATAATTTGCATAGTATTTATCAGTGTCAATTAATTTTATTTAATTTTGCAATGATATTTATTAGAAAAAAAAGGTGAAGAAAGACAGTTAGTTGAATATGAATTGAAATTTGAATATAATTTGAAATTCATTGATTTCTTGTTTCTCAGTAGCTAACAAATAAAGTATTTAAAGCTACTGAATAGATGAATAAAAATAAAAATTGTTGGAAATTTTTCTTTCATTTTCTTAAAATGAATGAAAAGAAATAGAAGAAGAGAAAAAGAAAAGGAAAAAAGCAGAAAAAGAGAAGTAAAAAATAAACAATTTTTTTTTTTTTTCATTTAATGGAAAAATATTATAACTGGCGGAGATTTTGTATAGCAGATTTTTAATAAGTATGTTAAATGCATTTTTACGAATAATCATACATAATATTTAACTATTTCTCTCCCTCTTCCTCTTTCTCCCTCCCTCTCTCTCTCTTCTTCTCTGTTTCTTTTTCTACCTCATTTCTTCAATCTTTTTTTTTTTAATTTTTTGTAATTAACAATTAAAAAAGGAAAAAAAAAGAGAAGATGAAGAAAAGGTATGATTAAATTTTTATGTAATTAAGTATTTAATGTCAGATTTAATTTAAATCTTTTTTTCTTACAACCGTTGTCATAGAAAGTAAACGGTTAAGATTGAAATTAGTACTTCAAAAGTTATTATTTTGCGAGCATGTAAAATGACTGTAATTTTAATATATGAAAGGGATGAATTTAATACGATGATACAATAATAATTGTTGGACGAAGTACTGTATGCAAAATAATAATACTGTATCATACTAGTCAGTAAAATGACTAATATGCTACGGTATTAATATTTTACGAGAAGATATTATCGTTATTTTGTAATAGGATATTATTATTAATCATTTCACATTTTTTTTTTCTGATAGTATGAGACATATATATCATATTTTTGATTTTGTAAAATTTTATCAAATAATAAGCGAATATTCATTCCCAACTATTCGAATTTTCCCCTTAAATTGAAAATTCATATATGTAATTTTTTATTTCAAAAAAAACGAACTTTTTTTCAACTATTTCATTAAAAACTCTAATGAATTTTAAATTAACAACTTAATTAGTCTTAAGTTGAATAAATATAATAGTTAGACATATAATCATCGATAATTTACACAATATTTCAATCGGATCAACATCGAATATTGCATATACTCCGGTACTTTGATTAGTGTGCAGAATAAATACATTGATCTCCGGAAAAAGACATTCAGATGCAATTACTTCAAATTGAGCTTGAATTTTTCTTTTTTTTTTTTTTTGAATGCAATATTTTTGTTTTGAAGAATTCAAAAATGAATTAAAAATGTTTAGTGTTCCGTACATCATCATGTTATGAAATAATAATGGACTGGCTTGCTTTCATCAAATATTGCGGTATTATCAATTTTTTCTATAATTTTGAAATTTCCATTTATTTCAATTTTCGCAATACATTTCACAATTTTTTCTCAGCCATTTAAATTTGCTGATAAATTTGAATGAATGTTATAAGTGAAATATATAATTTATAAGTCGTAATTCACACAAATTTTTCCTATTCTCTAAATGAATTTCGTTCGTCAAACAATTTATTCATTTTCCAACAAAAAATCAATAAATGATGATCTCTTTTTTTATTTTAGTAAAAAAATTCCTTTTTTTTCTCAAAGAAAATTATCTGTTTGAATTTTTTTTTTTCAATTATTGGAAAATTAAATTATAAAATACATCAATCTTTTCAGACTTTCACTTTTTTTTTCTCGTTATATTAGAATGTTATACTTATTTTTAAAATCAATCAATTTTTTTTCTCTAGCCTTTTTCAAAATATTTTGTTCCAGTTTGAGAAAGCAATAAAGATTGTAATTTGGTTTGTGCATAAATGTTTATGAAAATTTTACGGTCAAAGAAAGAAATCATGCATTAATAAAGTTTTACGAATTAAAAAAATTTTTCTCCATAACATTATTATAAAATGGAATTACTTCTTCCTTTTCAAAAATATTCTGACTCAAAAAGTTTGGTGCTATTTAATGGCCATATCTTGATCATATCTTCTTGACTTATCAAGAGCAATCTGCGTTCGTTTTATTCAGTATTTTATAAAAATAATAAAAGAATCAATTAAAAATAGATACATTTTGTCAAACGATGATTTAATTATTGGTAATTATAATAAAATGAAACGATTCGATGAATTTGATAAAATATTACCAGCTATTTTTAAACAATACTTTCCATAAAAGTCTTTTTATTGAATCGCTTTTCTTCTCTTGTTTCTCATCGATATTTCATAGATCCTTTTCAGAATGCTTAAAATTTTCAGTATTTTACATAATCTATTATATATAACCGAAAAAAAAGACGATAAAAAATATTAATTTTCTTCCTAATTAAATTCTATCATTGTCCATTTGACTTGAAAAGAAAAAAATAAAAAGAAGCTTCTAAAAGGACAAATTTCTCTCAGTTTTAATTTTTGTTTATTACTTCTAAATGTTTACAACGGTGTCAAAATGAGAAATGAAAAAATTATTCAATCTCCTGAATAATAAAATGAAAATATCTCATATATCTTGAAATGATAAGACTAATGCAAAATGATCTTCATGAAACAAAATTCTTTTCAATTCTTTCTCTCATTCACATATTTTCTTTAATCATTTTTATTATAAAAATTTAGATGAAAAATTAGTTTATAAAAATTCAGATAACACAGAAATGCTTATTTTTTTATTGTTGTTTTTTTTTTTTTTTTTTTTTTTTTTTTTTTTTTTTTTTTTTTTTTCATATTCTTTCTGATTTAATTGTAAATTGAATCATTTTTCTTCGTAAATGTTTTATGAAAAATTGGTTATTGTTTTTGATTCTTTTCTTTTTTACCTTTAATATAAATTTTTTAATCTCATTTATGTTTTTTTAATGTAAGTTATTTCACGTATTCTTCTTTTCAAGCTAAAAAAATGGTTGAAAAGTAAAAAAAAGTTTCCTTTGTCATACAGTTATAATTTACGATCGAAAAGTTGTAGCAATAAAACAAAAAAAAAAAATGTTTCAACCGCAAACAAATTAATCCGATTTATTAAACCGGATCATACAACCGCAGTTTTTGTATGCTAATTTATTATTACATCATAAACAGTACATTAGGAGATATTTATAAAGTTTATTGGATAATTTGCAGAAAAATCTTCTCTTAGAACTTTCTTGATGTTTATAAGAAAATTTTATAACCGATTTTTTTTTTATCAAACAACAATGACAATTTATAATAAGAAAAAATAAAAAGGAAAATATCATGTGCCGTATAAATGGCTTATTTAAATTTACTGGCTCGAAATTTGAAAAGTTTTCCTACTACTAACATTCAAATTTAACGGGAAGATAGTAACCTATGAGAAACTGCCTTTTTACTTCATTTACTCACATTTTTTGCTGATTTATTATATTGCATGCAAAATTTCCCATCATTTTGCATTGGTATGACTTTCAAAAAGTTTTTTTAAATTAGTATGGCTTTTAAATCCTTTTGAATTTTTAAAATGTTCAAATCGGCACTAGCTTTCGAGTTTCTTTAAGATTTTGAAAAATTAAGACGCGATTTTCTGAGTCTATTTAAGTCTTCGAAAAGTTTGCCTTGATATTATAACTTTTGAATTCAAAAATGAATGCATATATGTGTGTAAAAGTTAATTTCATATGAATAGCTTCCATGAATAATAAATGAGCATTTTATTTGATTTTTTTTTTTTTATCAGAAGTTTTGAAAAAAGAAGTAATCAAATCTTGAGAAAAAAAATTAAGTGTAAGAGATATCGATTAAAGGAAAAGATGAAAATAATTCATGAAAATATTAAGCTATTTTCGAAATTTATCAAATTAATAATTCATTAACAATATTAAGTCCGTGAACTATTTTTTCCTTTTACTTAACTTTAAACTATTTAGCTTAAACAAAATATTCTGTCGATTTTTTTTATTTTTAAAAAAAACCAAATTTTATAAAAACAAAATAAAAAGATATGCAAAAAATTTGCTTTATTAATAATACGTTTCAGGATTTTTTTTGTCAAATTTTTCATATACGAAAGTTTTTCTTCGAATTTAATTAAATTTTTAAATGTGACAATTTTAAAATCAAAAATAGACGAATCCAATTCACATTAATCAAAAAAAAAAAAGAAAAAAAGAAATAAAAGAGTAAAGAAATAAAGCAATATTGATGAAATATAGGCAGAATAAAAAGTATATAGTGCTTAATAACGGTTTCTTCTTCAGTAAATGAAATAGTTTCAAAAAATTTAAAAAGAAAGAAATCAAAAAGAAAATATAAGATTACTTAAAATTCTCTAAAAAAAAAAAGGTAAAGGAAAGAATAAGATTGGGAAATGAAATTTTGAAAAAATTTTCTCTATTTGATTTGTTTCTCTTTTTAGATTTCAATTTTTTTTTTTTAATTCCATGATATTTTAATTTTTTTTCTCTAGTATCATATCATGTAAAATCAATAAAAAAGAAAAGAAAAGAAACAAAAAAGGAAGTGACGAGAGAAAAAATCTGCAAATTTTAAACTTTTTATTGAGCTTTCGCTGAGACGGAGTTATTGAGACGATTCTTAATTTATTCTGAATTCATTAAGTAAATTTTATTTGCTTATCTTCTCGCACTTTTCCGTTCTTTCTCAAATTTTTTTCATCAAATTTTTTCTACTTTCTCATATCACATTTGTTTTCTTTACAATATCGTGTATAAGACTTATTTCAGTGTGAAATACGAAATTAAATTACTTGAAGAACACGACGTTTTCGTGCTAATAAATATTTTGTCCTAAATTTTACCTCTAAAAAGTTTTGCATTTCATGGATTTTTTTTTTTTTTTTTTTTTTTGGAATAAAACTAATTTGTATAGAATTTTTTGGAATAATTTATAATCGACTGGAAATAACTTTTTAGCTTAAGAAAAAAAATAGTGAAATTATGCAATGTGAATTTGTTTATAATTACAAATACAAGTAAAATTTCTCGCTTTATCTCTTACAAAAAAATAAAATAAAATAAAAAGAGGCGAAATTTAAATTCCGAAAAAAAATTAAAACTTTCAATTTGAACTTAGTTTATTTCATCTTTCTTGAATCACAGCCTACTGATTGACATGCGAATGAACATTTGTTGGAATTTTATACGATTATCTTACAAAATATTCTAACAGAGTATCAATTGGAATTAAACTTAATTTTAGGCAATTTTACATGATATCAATTGACCAATTGGCATAAGAAAATCGTTAAAAAAAAGATACGAAAAATGATAAAAATCATAAGGAAATTTTTACTAGATGGAAAAGATAAATAAATTATTAGGAGAGAAAAAGAAAACGGAAAACTTTGACATAAATTAATCAGTTTTTATCACATGCTGTTGGAGACTATTAATTGATAGTTAATTACTGTCCTGTTTACTCTTCAGGATGTAATTGTTTTAAATTTCAAAGTTTTTCAGAAAATAATAGTTACTAAATGGATGACATTTTGAAAATGGTAAATGTCAGATACTAAATGCCAACAAAAAATTAGAGTATTTAATGTATACATTATTATTTAATAATTTTATAAATTATTAATTGGTCGACTAATTTTGTTTTCTGATCCTTGATTATTAATTAATTCATCAATTTTGCTAATAATGAGATAATTTTTGAAGCATTTTAAATAAGAAAATGTAGCAGGTAAGAAACAAATAGAATAATTAGACTAAACATTAGCATTTTCCTCGTAGCCTAACATTTTAAATCTTTGCAATTAATTTATTTTACGACATTTTATTTTTTCGCAGTACGAAATTAATTTTATAACATTTTTGATATTTTCAATTTAATTTGATTAAACTTGTTTCATGAATTTTAACATTGCTTTATTTAATATTTTGTCTAAAAAAAAGCATTATCTAAAAATTAAGACTAATAGCAACAAAATATATATCATGATAATAAAATATATCATCAAAAAATATATCAATTATATCGAATAAATCAATAAAGTATTTTTTAATTCTTTTTAATTTAGACGAAGTACTATTCCATATACAATTTTATCAAAAGTTCAAGTTTGAATTAACTTGATGACAAGTTTTAATTGTCCCTTTCCATTTCCGCTGCAATTTCATCCTCTTCTGCATCAATTTCTTCATCCTCATTTTTTCTCGAAAAAACTAAACAAGTGAAAAAGACTATTTTTAGAAACTTCAATTTCAATATTTGTTTACAATTTTTTATCAATGAATTTTAATAATTTATTGATAAGATAACAGAATCATTTCTGAAGTGATTTGAAATAACTTTTTTTTTTTTGATAAAGTTATATTTATCTTTTTTTCCTTTCTTCCCTAGGTTTAGTTTTAATATTTAACAATAATTAAAATTTAAAAACATCTAATATTAAATAGAGAATGGATTTTTAGACTTATACTTATTGTGTGAAAATTTTTTTTAATTGCTAATGTATGAAATATTGGAATAAAATGAAATAAAAGCTTTTCAATTACTCCAAACATTTTTCTTCCACGTAAAATATCCAAACACTAAAAAGAAACTCACTCATGTTTTATAATTTTTCACATCTAAAACTCATATCATTCACTTTCTTTTCTTTTTCTTTAATGTAAGATTCGATTGCAAAAAAAAAAAAAAGAAAAAAATATTGCAAAAAAAAGGGTACGTTTAGAAGTTCTATTCTCCTATTTTTAGTTTAAAATTTATTATTTATAATAATGCTAAATTTAAAGCCTACCGTTTTCTCCTCATTAGCATCGTAAATGCTGAATGAATTGAGATAAATAAAAACTAAATTTAAAAGTAGCAAAAAAAATTAATATAAAATTGTAGCAAGAAATTGATTATAAAATTGAAATGAATAGAACTGGTTCTAACTAAATCAGAAGAAAATTAGTTGCGTTGAAACAAATAATAGTGGAACAGCTTATAATCTAAACAAACCTATAATCAACGAAAAAATGAATCAAATTGAGTCAAATTTATTAGTATTAAATTGATTTTAATCAAATAAATTAGATCAAATTGGACGAGGCGAAGTTTCATTAAAATTAATCAGTTTGGACGAAATTTTATAATATAGCAATAAAATTAAAAAAAAAATATACCATTCTTAATAATTAATTTCCTTTATGAAAAAAAATTTCGATTAAATTTATATCATATGCATATGCATATATATA
>JAOVVO010001293.1:0-11299 GCA_028564675.1 Onchocerca lupi | reverse complement strand
TTTTTATATTCATAAACGAAATTTTTTTAAACAATATTGTTCGCAATGAAATCGCTTTAGTTCAATTTCAGACCGACGAAGAATTCAATATGATGAATGGATTAAATTTTTCCAATGACACTTATCTTCAAGGAGGAGAGGAGATTTTTTTCAAGCTTTATCAGTGCGATAGAAATGAAGAATTGCCGGGTTCAATTGATTGGAGAAGGAGAGGTCACGTAACATCCGTTAAAGATCAAGTATGATTTGGACATAACTTCTTATGCCTAATTTTATGCTGTATTATTTTCGATACTGGCAAAAATATAAGGCAGCTTTATTCGGGTCGAAAAATTGAGGATTATATGCATGAAGTATATCATCAATTGGTCTCGACTATCATCAGTTAACACTTAATACAATTTAACTTTAAATATAAGAAATCTATACTTGTAAAGTTTGCTAAATTTTCTCAGATAACTCGTAATCAGGGCATACTGATTGAAAATATTTTAATTAAGATGCAATTTGATGATTTAATCGTATTAGAATTGTTTGCATCAAGTGTTGAATTCAGATTTATCCTGAATTTAATGATCAACTTATTAATAACTAATTTAATCGATGAAATCAATAATGATACATAATGATAAATATTTTGCAGGGGGAATGTGGTGGTTGCTATGCTTTCGCTGCAGTTGCTGTATTGGAAAGTTATTATAAAAAGAAGGGCGGAATACTTACTGATTTATCCCCGCAAAATATTATAGATTGTTCACGGGATTATGGTAACAACGGGTGCTTGGGTGGTAAAGTATACATGGTAATTTTCTTATATGTTTGTTTTTGCAAATTTACTTGAAAACTTTGTAAAGTTTAAATTTCTAAACTAATCGTTCCGTAAAAGCCAATCAATTTCTAAAAACGCTTTGTTCAAAGGATTCAAGAAAAAAAAATATAATTATTGAAGCCAATCATCACTTGAAAAAGATCGAAGGTGGAAAATGAAATTTCCAATTTTTGACATATATTCATAATAATTTTTAAAATTATTCTGGCTTTTGATTGAACTTTAAAATAGTATTTGAAGTAATTAAGATTGACCTTTTGCTATTTCATCTTCAGAAACTGCACTGCGTTATTCTGATTATACATTGCGGCAAAATATTAGCGTTCGAATAGATCTAAAAAAAAATATGGAAATTACCTTATTAGCAAAATGAAGAAAAATTTTTATTAGAAAATTTTTGATTAATCGAAAATTTCAGTCATTTGAATATGCGAAAGATTATGGAATTGCGCAGGAATCGAAATATCCATATGTTGAGATTGAGCAGAAATGCAAATGGCAAAAGAATATTGGTATTGTCACTGTTAATGATTACGTTCTTGTACCGCAGGGGGACGAATTGGCACTTAAGCATGCTGTCGCTAAACTTGGACCCATTGCTGCTGTAGTCAACGCAGAGCAGTCCGATTTCAAACTTTATGAATCTGGTATATTATAATGAAATGAATATTTGAATAGCATCCAATTAGATATAATCATTATTATTCAATAATCAGCACAAATTTATTGATGTTGCCATGTTTTTGTACTAAGAATTGAAACTAGATAAGCGCCATACTGCATATCTAGTCTACTATGATGATTTTGAAATTTCGGCCATATGATAGGCTTAAACTTACCTAATCAAAGCTGCATTCAATAGTTTCTAATATTGCAGGTATTTATTCTTCGTCTAATTGTGGACCACCTAATCATGCAGTACTGATTGTGGGTTACGGAACGCATCCGATTGCGGGAGATTATTGGATTGTTAAAAACAGGTTTGCTTTGACTCATTTGCTAATTACTTGCCCGTTTACTTATTTTATACAAATACTTTATAAATAGTTTATTTTTGCATTAAATTAAGGTCAGCTTATTGTTTTAAATTATAGCTAGAAGTAATCAAAATTGGATGTAATTTTGATTTTTAATTTTCAGCTGGGGAACTGACTGGGGAGAATCTGGATACTTTTATATTGCGCGAAACAAAGGAAACATGTGCGGTATCGCTACGTTGGCTTTTGTTCCCATATAATGATGAATAAAGTTGATTTCAAGAGATATTTATTGCGCCAAATTTTAGCTTTGGTTCATATGCCAAAGACGATGATTCTTGATGATTAAACATAGATTCGGATACACAGGGATGCAAAAAATACAAAGCAACATACAAAAGGCGAATATTTGAATACTTAATTTCTAGTTCGACTAAATTAATCCTGCAAAAAAAATTTTAATCACTGAAATTTCCTTTCGAACTGTATTATTCTTACAAAATATGATTGAAGTTTTAGCGATGAATGAATTGGTTATCTTTGTATGGTTTGACCTTCGACATAGACCAACTGATTAAAAAAAAAAAATGGAACTCAATTCAACTTAGAAATTCTAATGAAGTTGCCGAATTCAATAATTTTACTATGAATTCTTAGTAATAAACTTAGCAATAAACTGGAAGGTTAATAATATTAACAAATAACAGATGTGGCTGAACGTAACTGTAAAAAATTAAGTATATTGACGAAAATCAGAAATTTGTGCATAGATCTTTCTTTCGGATTCAAAATATCAGAAATTCGGTTATGATCATCGAGCATTTCGAGTATAGTAGTGGAACGTTCATTATCTTCTGTTTTATTGCTTCACATCGTTCATCAGTTTATATTGCATAAACAGTCCAGTTGAATTCAACCCTTTGATAGCTGAAAAATCAATATATTCAAGCGAATTTTCGCATCCCAAATGAAATTGCTAGCGAAGGCATTGTTTTTTGGTTGATTCAGAATTCAGTATATTATTAGTTCCTTTTGCTCGTTTAAGACAAACACAATCAAGCAATTTATAGTTCTGTCAAAACTTATGAAGTAATTGAATTGTAGAGGATTGAAAGAAAAAATCGCTTACATGTGATTACTTCTTGCATACTTGTTTGTAAAGACGCTTAATATACATTTTAATAAGTGACATAGCAGAAGTATTGCTTCTAATGAATTGATTGGAATTTCTGTACGATAATTATTAGCTACTGTTTACTCTCATTATTGAATTTAAAGTTTGCAAATTTTGAGGATTTAATATTCAAATTTATCTAACATTGGCTGGACTCGGCTACGCTCCACGTTGTCGATCCAGCTAGTCTCATAGACACGCTTCGCTTGTCCGGCTCCATAGACTATATAAATATGAATAAAAAGTTTGTATAAATATATAGACCATATATACATAATTATGTACTATATATTATGCATATAGACCATCTACACATAGTCCATATAAAGTCTACATAAATAAAAATACCAGTGTTTGTTTGTTCAAAATCTTAAACCTCCGAAAGTTCATAAACACGCGCCTTTTCTATATTAATTCAAAATGTTAGGTATCGGAAAGCTTTTCCCTATTGCTTTGAAATTTTGACAAAACGTTGCATTCGAATACGCGCATGTTTTTATACTCGCGTTTCTGTAGCTCATCCTGATTAGGTGGAAAAAAGAAAAAAGACAGCGTATGCTTCTAATGTTTAAGGAAAAAACTGATAATTCGTAATTTGATTTGTAATTGATTGGATTAGAGACTGATTCTTGCTATTGTGATTGAGCTTGGTCAGCAATAAGTGTGAAGAGATTTTTTGTGTCTTGTATGACAGAGATGAGTGCCGTTGAGAAACGTTTTATTGATTGATGAAGAGTGTTTCAAGCAATCATCAGAGAACATTCAGGCAAATTAATCACTGGGTTATTCTTTCCTTTGTTTATTATAGAGAAGAATACTATTCAAGTGAATTGTCGGATTATCGCTACTGTTGTGTCGCTTTGAAATGTTGAACTGGATTCCCTAGAACTACGAACTGTTGCTGTTGCTGCTTCAATTTTTTTCTTTAATTTTCGTTTATTTCGTTTATCGAATCTTTCTTGTTTATCTTTTTCATTTATTTTTTCTTTTATCGTTCATCATAAATTGAAACGTTGCAATGATAAACATGTTTGCCGTCCCACAGAAACTTTGTCACACCACTTGACCTTTAGTATTTCTTATTTACAATAATTGTCGTGGCGTATTTGACATCTTTCAGCTTTCGCTCACATCTAACCTGTTTAATTTCACAATACTTGTTGGTACACAATATTTTTTGTTGTTCCATTGTCTGTATAGATTTAGAGATTGTCTGATTTGCCGACCCTAGAACACGCAACATATAATTGCCCATGTGAGATGCAATCGGTCTCTAGATCTAAAACGCACAATTCTTAAGATTAATCTTGAGTTTTTTCGATGGTGAATGCTAACGCCAACCCAATTGGGAATTGCAATCTCTTAAATTGAAATGGCTTATCGGATGGAATCATAGGAATGCGAGGAATAAGTACATTCTCATCTTTGAATGTCCTCTCAAAATTTTTTTTACTGCAAGCAGCGTGCCGTTGCAAAATTTTGGTTGGTTGATATTTCGCAACATGATAATTGGCAAGCCGATTTTCAATTCAGTACGTGCGGTGGCGTTATTTGCAAATCGAGTGAATTCAAAAATTCTGGTGGATAATTAACCGCTTCATCTGCTTCCACAACAGTGTCGAAGGATTTATTTGTGACTACCTCGTTTGAATGCTAGATTGCATAATATTGTTAAGTTCTTCGACGTCTTTGTTCTTGGCTGCAAGAATAACTCATACGCCCAGCCAATCGTGATTCTTTTAATTAGTATGAATATTGGGAAATACTTTTTGAACCAACTCTTCTTTTGACGTTACTAAATTGCAGAGGTTATGAGACAATGAAATTCGTTCTGTGGTCAGATCAACCGGCACCTTTCCGTTTCCAATTTTCAGCAATTGATGTGAGAATATCCCAGTTGATCGATCGTTTTGCAGCTGTACACGCATATTTGTAGTTAATTTAACATCTTTACGTATCGCCACGAAGTAGAGTATTTCAGGAAAGCATTTATTTCGGTCACGATAATTCTTAATGATTTTTTAGATTTCCTTTTGATTTCTTCTACGATCATCAGTCAGGTTGATATCATCCATTGAATTTCGTTATGCCTTCTTTTGGATGGTCTTCATACATAATTATCATCAATGCATGAGACCGACAAAAGTGAAATATGCGCCCGGGGTCGTTTCTAAATGAAAGGTAAGAGGAATTTTATATATGTATATATAAGAGAAATTATGTATATAAGTTATTATTAGCAGTTTTAAAGACAATATGAACAAAAAAATTTCTAGTTTTACGGAATTTTGTATTAATTTATCCTCATCCAATTTAAATTCGTTCAATTTTTTGCGATGAGGCAGATTTTGTGCGATCTTCTTCTAATGACATATTTTACTTTTCTGGAGACAATTTCAAAAAATGAAGATTCCATATTTGGACTCTTTGTTTATGATATTTGGGAACATTTGCCAACATAAAACTGCAGTTGATATAAATTCTATCTTAAAACTACCAAAATAAAACGGTTACTATCGACTTCTTGAAGAATTAGTATCCAGAACGAACAAAATAGAGTGATAAAGCATCATATTTTTAAATATAGAAGCAGCTGTACGATATTTAATCACCATCAATAGCAAAAAAAAAAAAACTTGCTTTAAATTTTAAAATAAATCTTCTGCCAATCAAAAGAATGAATTCAACTGCCAGCTGAACTCTTCATACAGAATCCGAAAGCTAAAAAAACTGAATTGTTTGTTCTCTCTCATCATCTCGGTTTTTTTAAAATTGTCAGTATAATTTTCTCCTAATTTAATGGACAAATGACTCCATCGTTTATAATTGCCAAAATTTCGAACATTACTTTACTGTATTATTTTTTATAGCTTGGTTTGTTTTCGCAGCTATTTTACGCATGCGTATATTTTTTGGAAATTCATTTCTTTGAAGAAAATGGATTGTTTTTGGTCACCAGCGGCACTGTATTTGATGAACGATCAAGCTGAATCAACAAACTTTCTTCTTCATTTAAGGAAAATGAATGATGGTTTTGCAGTATTTTGAAAACGCAAACGCCGCGATGTTTCGGATCATTGTTTTACTGGCCGTATTCGCCTTCCTAAGCAATTTCGTTGTCGCACTCAGTGGGTCAGTTTCTTTCATTATTATGACACAATTTCCCGTAAAACTAAAGTATTTTTTCTCGGATACTGTATTATGTTGCCTGAATTCATGCAGAAGTTTTGCCTTGGCAGAAAAATTCAGGAAAAAAACAAATACAGATTGCCAGAATGCCTTGGAAATTTTCTCTTTTTATTTCTTACTTGGTTATTTGTAATTTGACTGATAATGTCAACAGATATATTACGTGCAATTTATGTATTATTTTATACACGTATCTTAAGAGATCAACCAGCACACATATATTGCATGCAATTTCGTTAATTCACAAGCAAGAATATATATGCATATAATGTGATCGATGCTGCTTTCAAGCATAGCATGATTAGAAATTACACAAACAAGCCAAAAATTCGCATTTAATTTATCTCAATAAGAAAAAATCAAAATGCTTAAATACAACTGCGAAAGAAAAAAAATATTCTTCAGCGAAATTCAACAGTTAAGAGAAATTATAAGAACATTTGACAAAGATTACAAGCAAGGCAATATGACAAGACTTGCGTCCGATTTCAAACGTGCACTGAAGGAATATGGCGATGGTTTAATTTTTTTTTTTCATTTCATTTTGCATTTCAAATTTTCGAAATAATGAGAGAAAATTATCGATTAAATAGATGGTTTTGATCTGACTTTAACTGTCAAGAATTTTTGCACAAGCGATTATATTTAAAAAGCTGAGGAATTGTCTATTTTCAGGACAAGAAAGGTGAGTACAATACTGTTTCATTGAGAATCATTTGATTCATCGCAGTTGACACCGATCAAGTGCTCATGATAATATAATTTAGAAAATGCCCACTTTCAATACTTTCCGGTTTCCTTTTTTGCATTTTTTTTTCTGAACGGCGGATCAAGTATTCAGCGATTTATTTTTATCCACTTAAAATTTCAGATTATGGAAATCTGAAAGATGTTAAGTTTGAACATTTCATTGATTTAATTAATTGACAAGATTTTGATGAATTTCCTTTTTCCTTAATATTTCAAAAATAATGAATGAGATCGCTTTATCTGCCTTTTAACTTTTTTTTTTCTTTTAACCTCTCTAAAGAGAGTTATGGATATTGCTGCAAAATTTTGCTTATAATAATATAATAAATTTTGCAATCAGAGCTACTGTGGTCATTCAAATATTATAATAAGCTTGTATCGTTATTTTATGCAAATATTTCGGAATGATTTAAAAATTGAACAGTACTTATTAAAGCAAGAAGAATAACATTAAAGGAAGCATTAAATATTTGTTAAAAATCATTCATTTTCAAGCATAATTGTTATTTACTGATTCAGGAAAAATCGCTCTGTTTAACTACTTTTATTTGAATTTAAATTATTTCTATATTTGTTTTTTATAAAATTTACAAATAGGAAATTATCTTATTAGACTAATTTTGGATTGATAAAAATTTGTAAAAATTAATTCCCTTTAAATATTCTCTAAATTTCAGTCGAAAATCTACCGTTGTGCAATCATTCCTCAAAAAAATGGAAGATGATGGCGAGGTAAAAGCAATGGATAAATTAGAAACCGAATGGAAAGATTATGTAACGGCTCTCGGTGCAATTTTTTTTTTTTTTTTTTTTCATATTTCGGTATTTCATAAAAATAATTTTATTCAGTTTTGTTTATTTCCTTCAAAGCGATAAAATATTTGTTGAGTAATTTTTGTCATTTACAGGAAAACACTATGATGAAGAAGAGAATAGTTTAAGAATGGCACTATTTGAAGGCAATGAATTACTGACAGAAGATACAAATGAAAAATTTAAACAAGGCCTGGTTACTTATACAACTGCTCTTAATGAATTCGCTGATTTGGTAAGTAAAATTAGCAGGAATATTCCAAAGGAATATTGATATATGTGATATATTTCGATAATAATTAAGAATTGAATTGCGTTTTTTTTTTTTCTTTTTTATTTTTTTATTTTTTTCTATGGACAGTGATTTTCATTCTTGGGAAATTTATTTTTGTAGGAAATTAGTCTACTTTGATTCAATTCCAGACCGACGAAGAATTCAAAATGAGGAATGGACTTCGTATCCCCAATGAAACTTACGTTCAAGGAAGAAGGAGGAGACGTCAAACTTCGGGTCAAATGTATAGGTACGATCGAAATGAACGATTGCCTAAGTCATTTGATTGGAGAAAACGTGGCGTCGTTACACCTGTCAAAAATCAAGTATGACTTATGAACAGTTTTTTGTATCTAATTTTATGTTACATTATTCCCGATAATGATATGATCTAATTCAGAAACACGGCGTATCTTTCTAAACAAAGCTTTTCAGTAATCGAAAACTTAAAGATTGCATGCTTAAGGCATATCATTGATTTCAATTGCACAATTGATGATCTCACCCATAGAAAATCGAATATTACAAAGCTTGCGAAAAATTTTCCAAGAAAACTATGATTGATCAGAACGCATTGGTTGAGTGATTGCATCAAAATTTGAATTGTGCACTGTGATTGCTTGCATCACAATTTGAATTTAATTTTAATTAGCATTTGAAAAAGAACTAATTAGTAGCATCGATAATCTTATCGATGAAATCAGTAATGATATTTAATGATCAATATTTTGCAGGGAAAATGTGGCAGTTGTTATGCATTTGCTACAGCTGGTGCATTGGAAGGTTATTATGGGAAGAAGAAAAGAAGAATTGTCGATTTATCCCCGCAGAATATTGTTGACTGCACAAATAACCGCGGTAATTTCGGTTGCGGTGGTGGCTTGATGACTCTAGTCAGTAACTTATGCTTTTATTTTTGTAAATCTTTTAATATTCATTCCGTAAAATCTATTAATTTTGGAACGTTCCCTTCAAAAAATTCAGGAAGAATGATATTATCTAAGCTAATTATGTGTAAATTTGCAAAGAAAACGAAAAAATTTTGTCGAAGAAAAAATTTTTTTTTATTATTTAAGCTATATTTTTTTACTCATCAAATGAAATCAATTTATTACTTACTACTTTCTCATCAAAAATACGAGAAAATGATAATTTCTTGCGTACACTAACTGACTACAGAATCTCGTAATAAACCGTACTAGAATATTAGTTTTGGAAGCAAACTGGAGAAGCAATTAATTGATAAAATAAAGAAGAATCGAAATCGAAAAGTATTTTGATTATTCGTCAATTTCAGTCGCTAGCTTATACAAAATCGTATGGAATTGCACCGGAATCGAAATATCCATATGTTGAAACTGTGCAAAGATGCAAATTACAACAGGGAACAGCTCTTATCAAGAATAGCGATTACCTGAATATACCAAGAGGTGACGAATTAGGACTTAAGAGTGCTGTGGCAAAACATGGACCTGTTGTTGTTGGAATCGGTGCATCGAAACGCGCTTTCAGATTTTATAAAAATGGTATATTATAATGAAATGTAAATTTGGATAGCATCTAATTAGATATGTAATCATATCATTTGATTTTCAGCATGATTAGATTTAATAATCGTGAAATTTTGATCACATGCTTTACAACTTGCATAATCATGTCTGGTATTTTGCATTTCATATCTAATATTGCAGGTGTTTTCTCTCTTGATAGCTGTGGTAAAGTTGACCATGCAGTACTGGTTGTCGGTTATGGGACGCATAAAAAACACGGAGATTACTGGATTGTTAAAAACAGGTTCACCGTTGTTCATTTGTCCATTATTTATTTCATATAAATATTGATAAAAAGTGAGTTATTTTGTTACAGTTTACCTAAAAACTTTTCTTTGAATTCTGTTGAGATCAATTTATTATTATTTTGGATTAATGTTAATATTAATTAAAATTGAACGTGATTTTGATTTTTTGATTTTCAGTTGGGGAACTGAATGGGGAAAACATGGATACGTTTATATGGCGCGAAATAAAGGAAACATATGCGATATCGCTTCGATGGCTTCAGTCCCCATATAATAATGATTAAATCTGATATGAAGAGATACTTATTGAGCCAAATTTTAACTTTTATACATGTGCCGAGAACAATGATTCTAAGTTAGCAAAGATAAATTTAGAAAATGCGAATATGAGATATACAAAAGAGAATATTCGAATATTTAACTTTTACTTCCATCGATCGAATTATTTACAAAAAAATACCATCCAAATATTTCTGTAACTTACTGAAATTTCTATTCAAACTGTATATTTGAACAATAGAAATTTTATCAGTGAATGATTTAAAGTTATTTTTGAATGGCTCGATCTTTCATATAGATCAATTGGCTTAAAAAAAAAATGAAACATTTACAAGCTGAATGATTAGCAATACTTGCAATATAAACTAATAATAAATTTAGCTGAAAATAATTCACTTTTCTGAGAAAAGAAAATTTCTGCTATTTAACAATACTTTGATTGATTTTTTTGATTATACCGACAGTAACTCCTTCTTTATTGCTGAATTATATTTCTTGATCGAAAGTAATTCTTTATCTATCTGTGAAATGAATCATTTCTGTTTATCAATTGTTCGTTGTAGAAAAATTTTTCCTTGCCTGGTTATAATTTATCATTCAAGTGATATTCAATTTTTTAAATGCGACTAATATAATAGAATGTAACAATATTAAATTGATCTGCGTGATATTGTTATGGAAATAAATATTCCTGTATTATGTCGCAAGAAAACGGTATTAGATCACCAGCAAATGATGTAATAAATAGTAATAGTTTGATGGTCATCATTACATTTGACATGATTAGATAGCCGAAATTCCAAATTTGCCTTCTTTTTTTTTCCTTATTTAGCCATAAAATGAGGAAAAGAAAAAGACCTGATGATGATTCAGTTTTTGGTGAAACGAATTCGAATGATACTGCGTTTAATTCCAATGCTCACAGCTTTTACGGCTAATTCATGCGATACAAACAAAAATGAATATGATATTTTTCTAGTCAGGAAGTCCACAAAGGTTTGCTTTTTCACATCTTTTTGGAAAATTAAATTTGTTGACTGGATAGGCTAATTAGTTCTTAATAATTTGTTCTGATAATCTTAATGATCGATTGTTTTAAAATTATAACACCCAACAGAATGAATTTCAAATCCTCATCGTTAATTCTTATTACTAACAACTGATTTTTTCAATCGTTAAAGTGACCAACGGTTTATTAGGCAAAGCAAATTATTGA
>JAOVVO010001292.1:0-11323 GCA_028564675.1 Onchocerca lupi | reverse complement strand
AAAAAAAAAAAAAAAAAAAAAAAAAAAAAAAAAAAAAAAAAATGGTTCACAAGAGAAATATAATAATTGATTATTATTATTATTTTGAATAACAAATTAAAATGTCTAAAAAGCGATAAAAATTGAACAAATGAAAAAATCTTGTATTTATAAATTTGAAATTTTTTTTTTCTTTAAACAATTCTTTGATAATTTTTAATTTCATTTGCAATTTTCATGAAATTTTTATTTCATTGTAAATTTTCAAGACATTAATACTTTTAGAGAATTCAACTTGATTTATCTTTTTTTTAGTGCGATATTCATTTGATAAATCCTAATGTATAATATTTGAATTCTGATGATAAATCAATCACTTAATTTAGATAAAATTATCATGAAAATTAATTTGAACTATGTAAATTCAATCATTATTAATCTGATCGAATATGTACTCTATTCAAGTTTTTCTCGTTGAATTCTTAAGAATATTGTATTAATTATGAATCGTTTATTATTTGCTATTGAGAAAAACTAAAAATATTTTAATTATGCATGAAAGTCCTATTCGTTATTTTTTACTCAAATAAAATCATCGACAAATTGAGCATCATTTTTAAATCATATTATTGTATTAAAAAAAATACTTACAAAAAAAAAAAAAAAAAAAACAAAAGAAGAAACAGAAAAGATTAAAAAAAAAAAAAAAAGCAAATTTCTAAAGTAAATTAGAAATTTTGTTGAAATTGCAATGAATTTACAAATATTAAACATGATGAGCACGTCGTAAATCACGATTCGTTCTTCCAGTTGTTATTGTTGTTGTTGTTGTTGTTGTATTTGTTGAAGATTGATGATAAAATGATGTGAAATACCAATGTAAGCAATATGCTATGATTATTAAGATAAATTCAATCAAAAAGAATATTCCAAAAAATAATCTTTTATTATCATCTTTTATCCAATCTGAAAAAAAAAAAAAAAAAAAAAATCTTCCAGCTAACAATATTTATTCATAAAGTTTAAACTTTTCCTCCTAATATTAACAATAAGCATGATAATGAATTTGATTATTTATTTTTATTGATGCTAATTTTCTATACGTTTAATGATCTTGATTATCCTATTTAATACTTCAATATATCTCGTTTTTTTTTTTTTTTTTTTTTTTTTATTTATTTTTATGTTAAAAGGGCGAAAAAAAAAGAAATTGTTCGTATATTTTTTTTTTTTTTTAAATTTTCCATATTTTAACGAAGATTGATTCACTTCTTTTTTATCAAAACTATAAATTGTACTAAAGAAGATTGGAATGAATAAAATAGCAAATTCAAAATTTTCCAGTAATGTTTGCAAAATTTCAAGAGAAAATTTTGACAATTTTTCCAATACTTGAAATTTAGGAATTGAATCATCATTGAATGTATTTTAAAATTCGAAAAATTAGAAATAATAATCATTTAAGCATAAAATATTCTAAATTTGTTTCTTCTACTTTTGCTGAGCATTCCTGTATCTTTTATAATTTTTTACCTAAAAATTAGAAGCCTTCATCATCTGAAAATCATGCCTTATAGAGAAATTCGAATAATAAGAAAATTAGAAAGTGAAATTTATTGTAGCTGAAATCAAAAACAGAACGTAGTTAAATTAAAAGTCAAAAAACTTCAATTAAATTTGTGTTTAAAAAAAAAAATTCGTTAATTTAAATTACTAAATCTCAGATGAAATGAACTTTAAATATAAGAAAATTTTTACTGAATAAATTTGATTTTTTGCTTGTGTCCATGGGAATTTTTCGAGCATTATCATCGTTTCGCAATGGATAGATAATGACAAATAATGTAATTGTGATCAATTTCAGAATGAAACCAGTAAACTGGAAATGAAATACTATTAATTTAATTTAATCAAATAGTTGAAATCTAAATTTCCACCAACAACTTCTTCTTTAATTCATTGAAAAATTTTCTATTCAGTAATGTCATCCGAACGCATAAAATTATAATTGCTTTCGTTTTAAATTTCAAATATTATACAAAAATTCCCAAGAGGATTATTTTTGATGAAACGATTTTGCTAAAATTCAATTTCTTTGTTGAAATTCAATCCTTCTTGATTCTAAAATATCACATTCTTTTTTTTATCTTTTGTTTCCTTCTCTTTTTTTTTTCTTTTTCTTTTTTTTTTTTTTAAATTTTTTAAAAATTATACTATTGCATTTACATATTTTTGCATTTATTATTTTAGATTTCAATTAAATTAATTTGCCTCCTATACATATGGCTAGTACATTCTTCATTTATCAATTTTTTTTTTTTTTTTTTTTGTTTATTTCTACAAAATTATTTCCCATTTATCTGAAATAAATTGTTGTTGAAATCATGAAAATTAAAAATTTTAATATTTCAAATCCATACAGTATTTGTATTTATATTTAACCGACTGAAAAAAAAAAAAAAAAAAAAAAAAAAAAAAAGAAGGAAAATCATTTGGTTGAATGGAATTTTCAAAATTTTGCTTACTTTATTTGCGAATTGCTTACTTTATTTGCGAATTTTCTAATTCATTTTTTTTTTTTCGCTGAAACTTTAATATAACTACTATTTGTGGTAATTCATTTTTACCATTATTGATTATATAAAAAATTTATGAAATAAAACCGTGATAAAAATGATTGGCCATAAATTTCGTCGTCGATTATCACTCAAAACAGCGATCGTATAAATCAATACAATAATAGGTAATACAATTGCTGTTAATGATAATGGATAATTCAAGATAATAATAAGTAATGAAGCTAGTACATATAAAAATAAACCGCTTATTACAAGTCTCTGGAAAATTTTGATGAAATTAATCAAATGAAGTAAAATGGAACAAAAATAAAATTCAAATAAATAAGCAAAAATATGATGAATAAATTGATTAATTATTGATTTATTAAAAATTAAAAAAAAAAAAAAAAAAAAGAGTTATTGTACACATCCATTATAAGATTACGGTTATTATAGTCAAAAATTAGCTAATAAACAATGATCATTAAAAATTTTAATAAATTATTCAATTATTGGAGTAAATTAATCGTTACAGTAACGAAATTAGTAAATAAGTAAAAAATAACAAATTATTTAATTATCAAGTAAATTAATTGTTTATAATCAAGAAGTAAGTAAATAAGTAAGAAATTAATTCGGAAATTTTCAAAGCTACACTTTTTGTACAAAAGCAAAAAAAGTTTTTTTTTTTTTTGTAATTAAAAAAATTTTTTTTTTTTTTTTTTTTGAAAAAAGAAAAAATGTACAAAAGTAACCGTTTTATCACATTTCTTTCTGCAATCATTATTGTTATGGCCATCATCAAATTCCAATTTTATTTCACGTTCTAATGATAATGGATTACTGATGAATAACATTTCATTCGATTAATCTGAAATTAAAAATTTAAAAGAAAAATTAAAAAATTGAAAAAATGACGAAAAATTATTTTCATAAATTTTTATCTATTTTGATATTTTACATCAAAAATATCATCAAATAATTCGCAACAAAAACTATTTCATTAAAATACAATCATCAATTAGCGAATAATTTCGAATAATTTCATCAAAATTAAGAATTAAACTGGCTCAGAATGAAATTCATAATTCAAACTAATCTATTAAATTCTTTCTTAAATATTTCTAAATACTTTTAAATATCTGCAAATAACTATCGGATTAAAATATTATTGTTAGATATTGAAAAACTTTCATTTTCATTCTCATTTGAAAATGAAAATACTTTTAATGTAAAAAAAAAAAAAAAAAAATTTCAAAAATAAAAAAAATTATTTTAGCTTTTAAATTTATATTGAATTTGAAGATTAAATCTAAATGATGAATTTTTTTTATTCAACTAATAGAAAATTTCAAATTATTGATGATGCATTTTTCCTCCGCATTAATGCAAAATTAATGATCAGATAGGGTGAGGAAAAAAAAAAAAGAAAAAAGAAAGAAATCGAATGAAGAAGAAAAAGAAAGAAATAATGGAATTTTTTAATTGCTAAAAAATCCATTTTCAAATTTTTTTTTTTTTCATCTAAAATTTCATCCGGAAAACTGTCATTTTATTTTTGAATTAGTATTAAACGTGCAAATTTTGGAATACTTTCATTTAAAAAAAAAAAAAAAAATTTTTCTTTTCTTCTTAATTTTCACAAAGAATTGTTATTTTATTATTTTCACAGAGAAATAGTTTAAAAGATACCACTATCAATATGAAGTCAGTAGCTCTTTTATATTTTGTTACTTTCAAAAGTTTTGAAATATTTGAAAATTTCGCAAATAATTGTCTTTTAAACTTAGATCTTTTAAAATGAAGAATGTTTACATAGTTTACACGAATATTTCTGACAGAAATGATAATGTAAAGCTGTCATTAAACAAAATTTTGATATTCTATTAATTTCAATCGTTTATGTAAATTGTTAATTTTAAAATTTATCATTAAATGAATTTCAAAATTTGCAATTCCATGAAAATAATTAAAATAAGTGTTTTTCTTTTCTTTAAGTTAATTAAGATGAAAAAGATGATAATTTTTATATTGTTATAAAATGATTAAAGATAAATGCAAGAATAAGATATGGTTTTAAAAATAAAAAAAAAAAAAAAAAATAACTAAATAAAAGAAATCCAACAAGAGTAGTTACTTCTAAATAACAACTGACTTCTTTTCAAAATGAAAATTTAAATTTGAATTCAAAAAAAAAAAAGTTAAGCATAATTTCGAACACAGCTTAGAGCAAAACATTTTTTTTTTCCAATTTTCAAACGCATAAATTACAAGAATCAATATTTCTGCTTCCTGTAATATAAAAAAATAAAAGAAAAATTAATTAATTAATTCAATATTACTGATCAGTGTGTTATTTTTTTTTTTTTTAGCGTTTCAAAAAATAAAAAAATTTAAGATGAATGGATGTTAAATCCTTTACAATATCAATTAAGCACCAACAGATAATGACGATAGATGATCTAATTGAGTAATTCCATTCTTTAATTTAAAATTTTGAATCATTGAAATTGAAATTAGAGTAATAAATTTCAAAAATTCATAAGCATTTTTTTTTTAAACATATTTTACATTTTATTGCAATAAGTTTTCATGATTTATGAAATTATATCATTCAAAATGAAATAGTTCATAATATTCTTCATAATCATTTTTCAATATTTTTCATGATTATTTTTTTCAAATCTAAATAAGAATCATTATTTAAATAATTATAAATAAATATACCAAAATTTAATTTCATAAAGAATTTTGAAAGATTCTATTTTTGAAGAATTTTCAAATCAATAGATTTTCTTAAAGAAATTACCCAAAAAAAAGCAAAAGAGAAAATTGAAAACATTTTAGTTTCATTCAACAAATTCCATTCATTAATTTCATTCTAGGAAAACAACATTAAAGATGTTCTAAAAACGATTAATTCCATTTCTATTTCCAATCTTCTTGATTACTCTACTGTTGAGATGAACTATTTGGAAATGAAACTAATGAATGAAATTTGATAAAATGTTTTGTGATGTCAGTTATAATTCTTAAAAAAAAAAAAAAAAAAAAGATAGTTAGATATACAAAAAAATATGCACAAATAAAGTGAGTAACAAAAAAATATTTTTTTAAAGTAAAAAATAAAAGAAAATTTAAATTCATTTACATAAGAACATAAATGAAAAAAGACTAAGATTATTTTCCGTTTCTATTTATGTTTTATATTATCATTTATATTTTATATTTTTAGCTTATGAGCCTTTTTTTACTTGATTTTTTAATGACATTTGCATTTTTTCTATTTTATTTCAGTAATTTAATATAATTTAGTTATGCTATATCCCATCAAAATAGTATTTTTATAATTTGATCCTTTTTATTTCATTTTTAATTATATTCGATCTTTTCTATTACCGTTTACATATGTTTCTTTTCATTTCAAAAGAATTTGGAATGATAAGTTTATCAAAAATAACTTATAAAAGGAATTGATATACTGGATTAGAGACATAAATTAATGACAATTGAATATTACTGAATATTAGATACCTAAAAGTTACTAACATTTTCAACTAATTAATTGCTGCTTGACCCAGAAAGTTAGAAAGATAATCAGAAGGATTTGTGAGAAAGCTGCAAATGATTCGGATATTTATTACATGTAGTGATGATAAATATTTGAATTTAAATGATATTATTTGCTTACATTTACAATCTATTCATTTATCATTCATTCCATCATTAATTTTCTAATATTTTCTTTTCGATTTGATTACGAAAGATATTCCGTAAAATTCACGATAATGAAACATAATATTTATTCCCATATTTTTATCGAATAGAAAATCTGAAAGTGAAAATTTTTCTTTCATAAAAAATATTTTAGTGGAAAAAAAAATTGATAAAAAAAACTCATTCTCTTTTAAAATCTTTTTTCATCATAAAGTGTTGACGAATATTTTAAAAAGACCGATTGATTAAAAAATATTTAATGACTCGAACTAGCTGGAGTCAGCTAGTTTATAAGAATAAAAATGTAAAATGTTTGTTCAAAATCTTAAATCATCAAAAGTTCTTGAACATATGCATATGCTTGATATAAAACTATGCGCCTATTCGAATGCAACGTTGCATGAAAATTTCAACTCAACCGGTGAAAAATTTGAAACGTTGTGCGGAAATGAACAACAACTATTTTTACATTTTTTACACTTTTATTCATACAGATTATGGTTGAATTTATAATCTTTCAAACTTTTTTTTCTTTTTAAGCAAATCTAATAAATATTATAGCTAATAAAACCATAGCAATAAACCTAATTGTATTGCAACAAATACTAATAAATCCAAAAGTAAATATAATATCAAAGTAATGTAATATATTTTATTGGTGATATAATTGAATGATAAAGGATTTTTCAGCTAATTAAATTTTAAGTCTTAATAACTGCAGCAAATGTAGATCAATTATAGGTAATGAATAATGGAATTAAAGGAAATAAAGAGCAGGAATAAAAATTGTAAAAGAAATTAAGGAAATGAAAAATAAAGATAAAAGTAATAAAGAAAGCAAGGATGAGAAGAGAAATGGTATTAAAAGGAAATGAAAAATAAAGATGAAAATAGTAATGGAATTAAAATGAAATGGGAGACAATGATAAGATTAAGTGATGGAATTCGAAAAAAAGAAAAAAAAAGGAAAACTAAAAAATAAAGACAAAATTCAATTACTATCTAATATTACAAATCGAAAAACTCACAATATCTTTACAAAAACAGGATTTCAATATTTTTTGTTAAAAATTGCATGTCATTCTTTCATTTCATCAATTGTTTTACAATTTCATCGATTGTTTTACGATTGAAATTGATTAATCGATATTAAATTTTTATATATTAAATTTTTTCAGTCATAAAATGAAAAATAAGTAAGTAAGAAAATTTCATCGATTGTTTTACAATTGTTTTACAATCGATGAAATAAAAGAATGGCAAGCAGTTTTCAGTATTTCGTTATTTTATTTCAAATTCCAAAAATTTTTTAACAAATATTTGTTTCATTTTTAAAGCAAAAATTAATTAATCGACGTTGAATTTTTCACATCAAATTTTTTCAGTCATAAAACGAAAATAAGTAGATAAGAAAAACTGGAAAAAAAATAGGGAAAAACCGAATTTAAAAAATAGCCAATGATCTAAGAAATAAAAAAATTTGATTTTTAAAATCCCGCAAAAATTAAAATTTTCCGTTCTACTATTCCGGCTATTAGGAAATCATCATTTTATAACCAAATTTACATATGATAGATTATATATTTATTGACAATATTTTTTAACTTAACTGTTCATATTTTTCCTTTATTTTAAATTTCTATTGCATTTTTAATTTTTACTTATTATATTATCTTCTTATATTTTTCTATATTACTCATTATAATTTGAATTACCGTAATTATTTCGATGATTTATTTTTCGTTAAAATGAAATGTTACAAGGAAATGATGGGAAAAGTTTCAGATTATTTTTTGCTTTTTACAATTTTAATATCTAATTTTAAAATAAATATAATTTAATAACTTTGTTGTAATAGTTATCCGTAAAATGTGCAAACTGTTTAACAGTATTCTGTAAACAATTTGATATATTTTTTTATATGAAATTTCATTTTTTTAATATTTTCAGATTTGCTAATAAGCAAAAAATAAATTTACTTAATGAATAAAATAATATTTTAAATAACAACATTCGATTTTTGTGTTCGAATTATTTCATTTCTGATTTTTCTTTTTCTTCAAAATCCTAAAAATTAAAATGATTATATCAAAATTTTAGCAATGAGTTGAATAAATCAGCAGATTTAATTACACAAAATACTTCAAATTATTAATGGAATGTAGCGAAACAGTTGGCGTATTTTACGAATAAACTATTACAATCAAAATTATTGGAAATGAAAATAAAAGATCGAAATGTAAAAAATAATAAATAATTTGAAATTTTCAAAATTCTTTAAGTATTACAAATTTTTGAAAACTTTCATCCTGTTCTGAAAATTAATCGAAAAAAGTTGAAAAATGTAATGTACAAAAATTTTTCAAATTTATTTCTTCTATTGAAACTTTCGCTTCCAACAAATTTTTTTTTTTTTTTTTTGAGAGAATTATAAAATAGATAAAATATTTAACTAATTAATGATCATTACGATCAAAAAGAAATTTTTCCGAGAAAAAATATCATGATAGATGGTGAAAAGAAATAATTTAAAATAATTTAATTGCAAAATTTATTTCAAGACTTCCAAATTTATAGTTAATTAATTATTATTTAATTGATATGTAATTATTGCAATTAATTTGAGAATCAGAAAATAAGATTCAACGAAATTTTGAAGAAAAATATAAAATTATGACGAAAAGGTGAACAAATTCCAGCATAAAATGTTTTTATAAATCAAAAAAATCTGAAATTTTTATTAATAGAAAAGAAATAAAAAAGAAAATTAGAATTACTATTAGATAATGTTAATGATTATATCAATTGATCAATTAATTATATCAACCGTACTATTTATATCATTGTATTAAATTACTTAAATTAGGAAACAATGTATACTATTATAAGAAAAAAAAATTAGAATTAATAATGAATTAAGCTGTTGTACTAATTAGTTATTGTACTAATTAGTTAAAATAAGAAACTATTATTACTATTAATATTAAATCAATAAAGATATGAAATGATAATGACCAAATGGAAATGATTTATACAAATTTTAAGAAATTTTTATAAATCTTTTTTTTTTTTTTATTTGAAATTTGAGAGCTGCTTTAGAATTTTTTTTTTAATGATTATTTGAAGTTAAAATTTGAATGATTATTTGAAGTTTAAATAAATTCAAAAGAAAATTTGTTGGAATATTTTATTACTAATATTTATTTGGTATTTATTATTACTTATTATAATTTATCATTTGATGAAGAAATAGCCACTAAAAAATTAAATTTAATTGTTTATCAAAAAATTGCCATTAAATTACTTTTCTTTATTTAATAACAAAAATGTGATTATTGTATATATTAAAATTAATAAAAATGTAAAAACATCTATATCATATAATAATTTGAAGTAATAAATAATTTAGTAAATATAATAAATTCAAATTTAATTAAAATTCATATTATTCCACTTGCATATAATTTTTAACAATTTTTTTATTCAATCATTGTAACATTTTAATAATTCTAATTCTAATATTACCCTTATTTTTTAATTAAAACGAAAGACTTTTCAAAATCCCAATATTACCTTTATTATTTATTCTTTAATTTAAAAAAATTAGAAAAAAATATAAAATATTTGAAATGAAGAAATAAAAATCATTTAGAAATGATCGGAGAAAAATATAATTATAAAAGGATCAGATTAAATTATGTTTCCGATTAATATTGAAGATTATTCGCACAATTTTTTAATTTTTTTTTTCTTTCAAACTTATGAAAATTTCAATTTTTCTTTCTAGAATAGATTATTATAATTTGAATCCTTTTAATGAATATTTTAGTAATAGAAAATGAAAAAAAAAAAGTGCGAAAAAGATTTGAAATTAATTTATGATAAAATAGATCGTAATAATCAAATATTCATTTAATCAAATAATTTGAAAATTTCAAAATTAATTTTAATTTAAGCTTTTCTAAAAGAAAAAAAAAAGATAAAATGAAAATGATTAATTGTAGCCAATAGAACTGAGCATAATTTATAATATGTAATTACTAAATTTTCCTAATTTCCTTTGTTTTGTTTTTTTGTTTTTTTTTTTTTTAGGCTATAAAAAAATTAGAAAATTTATTGCTGAATATTTTCACAAGAAAAAAAAAAAAAAAAAAACAAAGAATGCCATATTGCATGCTAAAAGATAAATGATATTGAAAAGTTCGAAAATTCAAATTTATGATAGTTATACGATGAGTTGTTGAACATTTGAAACTTTTTTTCGCAAATTTTTTTTTCATCAACAACGAATTTTTTTTTTTCTTTTCTTTTTTTTTTTTTTTTGATGTTTACATCTTGATTTATCAATGTTAATGATATATCGATCAAATGTCAAGATAAAGATAGAGGTAAAATCATTAAATTCGTATTTTGATTGTTCAAGTTTGGAGTTTTTTTTTTAATGCTTCATTAATGATAATGTTAAGGTTAATTTAATTTATCATTAAAACAATTAATGTTAATTAAATGAAATATTTGAAAAAGTATTTTTAAAAACGGAAAAAAGAAAATATTTTAAACAAATTTATAATTTTTTATGACAAGTTTATAATTCTCAAATTTATGATTCAAGTTTAGTTTGTAAGTTTATAATTCTGTCTAATTCGATCGAGAAAATTAAAAATTTTACTATAGATTATAAAATGAAATAATGTTCTTTCAATAAATAGAAGTAATTTTTTTTCCTTTTTTTTTTGATAATTTACCAAAATATTTGGGAATCTATTTTTGAAAATAAAAACGAAAATACTTTTGTGATTTGAAAAATTTTTGGAGGGAAAATCGAAGATTAATATAAAATTTTTTCATCGTCGATAAATGACGAAGAAAAAAAAGATTGAAATAAAAGAATAAACTAACAAATTATCACGTCTGAAAAAAAAAAGAGAAAAAAGAAAAAATCAAACGAAATTTGAACGGATCAACATCATTTCAAACAACTGACTTCAGTAAAATGCTCGAATTCGAAACAAAATCTTTTTGCCATTTGTCAAAAAAGCAAAAAAAAAAAAAAAAAAAAAAAAAAAAAA
>JAOVVO010001291.1:0-11382 GCA_028564675.1 Onchocerca lupi | reverse complement strand
GACCTAAGTTTGATCTTCTGCGGGGCATTATTTGGATGAACTAAAGCAAATCGATTGCATCCATACTGTTTTCAAAATTGACTTGTAACTGAACTTGAATTTGAACTCGAAACTGATCAATTGAATTGTTTGACTGCTGCCATTGTTGTGTTGCTTTTGGAAAATTAAGTATGGTATTAAAAGACATTAACAGTTATAGATGTTCGTTTGTTTAAAATCTTAAATCTCCGAAAGTTTTTATTTTTTTTTGCTTGAAAATCTTGACAGAACATTACATTGGACGCGCATATATGCGCATACTTTATCGAATGTATTGAGAGTTGTATACTGAAGGCACGTCCACTTAGCAGAAAGTATGCGTTGCTAATAGATCCAGTCCACTCACTTACTTTTACCTGTCAGAGGTGTGAAGGTAAAAAAAAAAAAGTATATATATATAATCACGCGCCTGTTCGAATGCAATATTGTGTCAAAATTTCAAATCAATAGGTAAAAACTTTCAAACAATTTATAGATTACCCCTCTGAGTTGTGTCAAAATGAACAACGAACATTTACGACAAAGAGGCAATCCAAGACACGACTTAATATTAGAAATCAGAGAGGTAATCTATAAATTGCTTGAAGCAAACATTTCATTTTACACTATTATGATCCCTACATTTCTGCTGCATTTCTCAAAATCAAAAAATAAACGAAAAGCTTAAATTACGGGCCTTATCTACATAAAAATTTCAAATCGGTGTCCGATCACGCAGCTTACCTTTAAAAGTTTCGAATGAATCATGCGCTATTTTCATACAAAATAAATTTCTAAGTTTCAAATCAATCGCAACATTGTACGAAAAAAATTTTGAATGCAACGTTTGTATGAAAATTTCAAATCAGTCGGTACCCGCTAACTTACTTTTACCTCTGTCATGGGTATGAAAAGTAAAAAAAAAGTAGATATATACAGATAAAAATACGCTCCTATCCGGATGCAAGGTTGCATCGAGTTTTGAAAGCAATCAATGAAGATTGCAAAGTTTTGCGAGAAAAAACAGCTACGAAAATTTGTATTTTTACCTATACAGATTGCAACATAGTATTTATTTTGAAATGTCGGTGAATTACTGCTGATAGACATCGAAATGGTAGAGTAGTCCGTTTAGCAGATCCCAAGTACGATAACTATTGTGAAGACATTTATATAATTTTATCTTTATTCCCATAGCATATCGAAAAATAAAAAACTTTGAGTAAAAACATAAAACTTATTGTATATGTTTTTTATTCAGTCTGGTGTCAATCACCAAATTAGTTAAATTGAATGATGCTTTAATTGACTTAATAAATATGTCCATTCGACTGCAAAAAATAAAAATGAATGAAAAACTGGTTACACTGATAAGACGCAAAAAGTTTAAATATATTCTCATCTTGTTTCGTTTGTGAAATTATTGTCCATTTATATTTCAATATTGTTAAATTAGCAAATAATACAAAATAATATTCTTATTCTACTATCATTTTTAAGAAATGAACTGGAAATTATGAAAAAAAACCTATTATATCTATATAATTACAAAGAGCGCGATTAGTACCAATGATGACTGAGATATTTGAAGAGCACTTTATGAAATAAATAAAAATCAGCTAATCGGCTGAACAGATATAAATTTCTGAAAATAAAAAATAATAGAATGAGAGCTTAGGTAAACTTGAAAAGGATGCAAAGGCTGACACAGTGAGAATTAAATATATATTATTGTCTTAAGAACTAATTGTAAATTATCTTGAAATTATCAAAAAAAGCTGTAATATATGTTGGAGAAAAAATCTGATTGAGCTTGTATAATTTGATTTGTAGACTGGTTGGATTGGAAACAGATTCTTGTTGCTATTGTGATTCGGCAAGGGCAGCAATAGCCTTTATTGGGTAATACGATATTATGCACAATATCGTATTAAACAATATTAAACAGTATATGAACAATACACGATAAATAAGGAAAGGGTATTAACAAAGTCTTCTTTTGAATTCTCCCTCGTACCGATCTGAAACTGTCGAATTGTTGTTATAGACGCGTCGATTCTTGTCATCGTAGAACTGTAGGGTTGTTGTTGTCGAAACTTGTGGGTAAAACTAACTGTTGTTTCCACGTCGAGTCGAAACCTGTAATTAAATTGCTCCATTTCAAAATCCGAACCTTTTAAATCCTTTGGAGACTTCTCCTTCTCTCATATGCTTATCATTTTGGCGGGAAATCTTGCTGGTCTATTTAAAACTATCTTCGCGCTTCTTGATTTATTAACTCCCTGCTTTTTATAATTGTTGTGGCGTTATTTGACGTTTAACATATCTTGCTTATTACGACTGCATTCTTTGATTTCGTCAGCATCTTTCCGTTATTTGACCTTTAGACATTTTCCCATCTAAATACTACTATTTACATCTCTCAGCTTTCGCCTGTAGTATATGTTTGAAAATTTTAAGCAACGAAATAAACCGAGAAGCAGTTAAAGAAATTAAAGTAGCTTATTTGTTCGCCTGAGATCTTTTAGACTAAGAAAGACCAAAGCATATGCCACTTTGTCTTTTCAATTTTCTGTTTCTTTAATTTTACTTTTAAATGAATTTCCATCTTGTCTCCGATCCTTCATTTTCATTTTCATTCGAAACTTTGTGTATTTAATAAAACTGAAATAAGAAACCAAATAAAAACCTCTTTATCTATATATGCATTTTTTCTCAAAATTTTTTTGAAAAAAATGTCAGTCGTACAAAGAGGATGCATATCAATTTGTTTTAAAACTTCTGCAGAAGTTTTTTTTAAATATCGGAAATCCAGTTCATTCAATTTAATCTAGTTTTGCACTGTAGCTGATATTTCGAAATGTTAATCAATCAGTATTTGTAATATATATTTCATTTTGGAAATGTATCATAAATGAGGAATCTTCCTTCATTCTTTCTATTTCTCGAAAATTCAGGTATAAAGCCTACTGTCGTGAAAGTTTTATTGAGAGGATAATTTGTCAAGGATTTGTGGATCTTTATTGGGTGTGTCGGACGTGTAAAACGCGCTAATATAAGGAAACCTTTATTTATACCTAAAGCAATAATAGGAACAATAACAATAAAAAGGAAAGTAAAAAAAATGACGATGTGATGATTGCTGGAGAAGTTGTTGTAGAAGAAGAAGCGAGAGAAGTTGATGAATGTTGAAGACGAATTAATTTGTGAGCAATATGGCTGTCTTATGTAGTGATAAGAAATGGGAGTGATTAAACAGAATTACAATTTTTTAGAGCTATTACAAAATTGTTTCATGAGAAAAATTGTTTCATGCCTTTAGTACATAGATATGTAAAATGATAAAGGATGGGTTACAATTTTTTCAAGCTGTTAGAAGATATTTGCATGGGATAATACATTTTTTTCTTACAGCATTCAGATATGCATGATTCGACATGTTAAATGATTATAAGTTAGATAACGGATTTAACTTTCAACATGCTAAATGATTACAAGTTAGATAACAGATTACACTTTCGTCATGGGAAAATGTTAAAAATTGAGATGAATCAATTTTCTAGAAAATTCTATGCAAAATATAATTTTATAATTAACAAAAGATAATTTTATAATAATTCTAAAGATAATTCCATAATTATCCAATATTTATAATTCTTTAGGAAAACATATGGAAAACATTTTTATTTTTATTTGTTTAAAGTTTTATTTTAGTTTTCGCGACTTTCGCGACACCTATTCGTACTTCAACGTTATCCAGATTTTCCGTATTCTATGTGCACTTATTGTGATGTATTAATTCAGCGTATGCTTATTAGTATTCTGATTTTAAAAAATGGCAACAACTTTATGTAATTTAATGTGAATAAATGCCGTCATTGTGTCATTAAAAAAATTTTCTTGTAATAGTTCAACAACAAAATGAAGATTTGATATTTAATATCGCATATCACATTATTTCGGCCCATAATACTTTACTATTGTTAAAATCTTTGAAATCAGTCATTTTATGAACATGAATGCAATAAAGTCCCATATATTTGGAGAATATATTTTCTTTAATGTTGTCCTCAGTCCTGCACATCTTCGAACGCTAAATGTCATGATTTGATTCGCAATAACCGCATTACAAGTTTTTCCAGAGATACAATGCATTAAAGTTGATATCAGTCTTACGAAAATATAAAGTCCAAAAAGTTCTGAACATTTATTCTGAACAATTCGTTAAAGTTCCAAGCAATTCAACGGCAAAACAGTTGACCTTATAATCTTGTATTATATTCAACATTATCTTAGCAAATTTCCAACTAAATATGAGTGCAAAAGATACAGAAAGAATGCAAGCAAAACAGTTGGCTTTCTGTATGACTGCGAATAATTTTAAGGAAAGACAAAATCGGTGAACGCGCGACCAGTTCCTCTTTGAAATAGAGACGGAAAAAACTTCTGAATCAGTCAGTTTAAAACTGAGTCTATTGTGATTTATTTATTTCAATTAAGTAAGCAATTCTAAAGAAACTCTGCCAATCTTCTATTCTGAATTAATTTAACATTATAAGTGAAGGATGAGTTAAGTCCTCTTAGAATATTACAACATAGCAAGAATGATTTTCAATGAGAAAGATGCCATCATTTTTAGCTTCAAGTTTGCTTTACTTAGAGTATTGTAAATATCATTATTTTTCCCCAATTTATGGAAAAACGGTCTTGTTTTAAAAAGAAGAATAGCATAACAGATTTGAAATTGAATGCAAAAGCCTGGCGAAACATCATATATGATGAGATAGAGAAAATTTCTGAAGGCGTATATCCAAGGAATCATGCATATTTTTTGGTTAAGAAGTGTCAATTCCATGGCACAGAAAATGCTGCAAACTTGAGCATTCTCTTAGTTTATATTAACCAATAAAGTTACTAAGTTTCTTAATAAATTTGCCATGTTTTAAAACATAGTGAAATGCAGCCTAGCAGTATTCAGAGATTTCTGAATCATTTTGTGAAGCAATTCGCTGATATGATTTATACATGTTCGATCGAGGTGGGAAGTGACTGAAAGTTAATTTCCTTTAAGAATTAATTTTTTTTTTTAAAATATTTCTGACTAATAGTGAAAAAGTCATAGAACAATCCCGATATTCATGAAAGCATACACGTTCGGATAATCTTATGAATGGAAAACGGCATTATTCGTGAATGAAATAGTAAATTAACTTCTTTTATTCACAATTTCTATCTTTACTGGGCCAATATTGTTTGTTTTAATGTAATGGATGAGATTCACAGAGCGTTTTCTAACGTGTTTGGCACTTACCTAATTTTTTTTTCTTTTTTTTTTCTTTAGCTCATCTTACTGCAATTAAAATTTTTATGTATCCAAGGGAGATTGATATCCTGGAATTCCACAACTTAGTAATTCTTCTGTTGAAAACTACTATAATAGGACTTCTTTTTTTTTAAAAAGTATATTTTTAGTAACATCTTTGTAGCTTTTAAATATTATTAACGGCATAAATTAATAATCTTGAATGGAGTATAAAAATGAAGATCTCGTTGTCGATAGAAATGATGTTGAAGATGTTGATCCTTCAGACTGAATTAAGGAATATATAGTAGTTGTGAGTAGGAGTGGCATATTACAACAATCAAAAATTTCGATTTAGTGTAAGAAACTAAATGTGTAATTAGCACAAGATTGTAACAATTGATGGATTGTCGGGAATGACTTTAAGATATAGTTAGATTGAGTTTGTAAGATTTTAACAATTGATAGATTACAGGAAATGACTTTAAGATATAGTTATACAATTAATTTAATGCAAGGATTATTAAACTATTACCGAAAGAAAATTTAAGATAGAATTAATTAAATGTGTAATTACTTAAATGTAGAGAGAAATTTCTTTCCCATTTCTGTACCGACTACTATGCGCCTTTGCTCTGATGACAGGTACATAACAACTGTTTGATTAAATTTGAAAGGTATTGGACGGACAAAAGAGTACTAGATAGACCTATTATCACTTAATTTGATATGCTTGTAATATTATTTTCAAATAAGATGGTGTAGGGATACTTTGAACTAAAAAATTGGCTTATTAGGCGTGAAAATTCCAAATTTCTTATTAAGACGACTGTCAAAGATGTAAAAAATAATCAGCAAATTAAAAATTTTTTTATTAATGAAAAGAAAGAAAAATGCAGTGACCATTGCAATAGTACAAATCCGCAAAATTTCATGAGGATGGAATAAATTAATTTTGCCTCTGCCAGTTTTCGCTCTGTAATGTAATGAAATTCAAATCAATAGATACGCAACTGAACTCTCTTCAAGAATCGGTTATAATTTTCACCTTCACTACTGAAATTTAGTTAATTTTTAAGAAAGTTAAGTGGACTATCTGAGCAATTTCTTAACCTGAGGAAGACAATGTTAGTAATCCAATTAAACCTAACTCAAGAAGTTTCAAAAGAAGCTAATTAATTTTATCAAATACTGTTGCTGATGTGAAGATTGATATCTGCTTTTCAATTCATTCCAAAATTTCTTCTTTCTATATTGAAATTCTTCTCTCTTTCGCTTTCATTAGTGAAATCTTTAGAGTAATATGAAACGATAATCGGAAATTATATTTCATTGTCAATGATGGAGCATTTCTCTGATACAAATGACTAGTATCACGATATATTTAAATTTGTTAACATATTCAAAAGTTGATTGTTATGAAACAAATTCCCTACTTTTTACTATAATTTTCTCTTCCTCATTCTTATTACTCAGTTGCAGGAAATCTGTTTCCAGTAAAAGTACACAGTTTGGAGCTCAGAAAGTCAAAATTTTTTCAAACGAATAAGATCCCAAGTATTTTTTTAATCTTAAAAGGAAGCAAAAATATTTGCTTTGCCTATATATTGAATTTGACATTATTATATCAATATTTATATCATTTGCAAATTTCGATAGAAATAAAATTAAATTACTTGCACAGAATATTTTAAATCCCCTGAAAATTGGCATTATTAAAATCTTCTCTTGCATTGACTATTTGTACGAATTTTAACAATGCTAATAAACATCTAATGAAAATGTTTCATTGCTGACTGCTTAGTTTCATGAATAATGAGGAAAATCATATTTTCACTTTCTATTGGATGCGCATAATTATAAACAAGCTGAATTTAAAAAAATATTCCAAAATATTGCGTGGACCAGAATAAATGGTGACAAAAACAAAGGGGAGATTTATTTTGAAAACCATCCTAATAATGTCAAAAATGCTCAACTATTCCAGTAAAGTTTGATGGCAAGGGATAGAATTTAGAGACAGCCACTTCTCATGAATTTAGTGAAACGAAATAAGAATGAAATATCAATGCAAGAAATACATAGAAAATTGTTACACAGATTTTGAATATTCCAAAAGGAAGAATGCTCTAATTTTGTTGACTTCAATGCTATATCATGCGCTATGCTTGACAATTGTCTTCGGAAAAAATGCAGCACTGAAGATAAGTACAAAGTTTATCTGCATCGGTATTTGAGCAAACAAATAATTTTTTTTTTTCGTACCGCTTATCTACAAATTATTGCATATCTATAAGGACGAAATAAGACTTTAGATATCTCTTCATCAACTAATTATTGAAACAGGTTCTGCAAAGTTTAGTGAAAAGAACAAAAAGTGTTGGTTCAAAAAGTAATAAATTATACAAATAGTACACATTTGCTAATGTTGATGATTGATTTGTCATTGTCTTTACGATGATTACCAATACACTTGGCCTAGAAAATCTGGAGAGAGAATGAAGAAGGGTAAAATACAATTAGGCTTTTATTCAGGCAACAATTAGGCCTACAGTTAGGTCTCCATAATCATCCAGTTACTTCATATAGATGAGAAATGGTCATGAATTTCATTTCAAAATTTATTTTTAATAAGATTCCAATCACGTCGTGTATGACGTAACTTAAATTTCATAGTATAGATTTTGAATATCTACTTTTTTTAAATGTTGCATGCATCCTGCTTTATTGCCAAGAAAAACAAAATAATCCCGTGAGACCAAAGTTGTTCCACTTTTTTTCGAAAATAAGAAGAAAGTTTTCTGGGAAACGGTTCAAAATGTGTTTTGTATTCTGGGAACCATTTCTACAGTTAGTCTGAATAAAGGATCAGTTATCAATCAATATACAGCACTATCATCATTTTGTAAGAAAATTAAATCGTCATAGTTTGTAATGTTTGGTAATTATTGCACTTATCATTTGTCAGTCATCTTTCCACCTTTTCTCAAGGACAAACACCTAAAAATTTGAAAAGATGATTGGTGAAAATCAGGTGAATTCGTGGTTTTTCATACAGAAAAACTTCCATTAAAAAGTTGTTTTAGATTCTGTCGCTTCAGAAGCCATAAATCAGCAAAGCCATCCTTCCTAGCAATTTCCTACCTATTTCCTCGCTTTTATATTCATGAATATTGTAGTAAACGGAAATGTTTTGATTTTTTGATTCTTTAGCCATCTAATACTAGCCTCTGTAAAAAAAGAAGAATCATTTCAACAATTCTCATTGGATCTGAGAAACCATTCAAAAGCACTGATACTGAATGATAAGTGTTATTCGTCTTTAAGGTTTCATAAATCTTGCTTTTCATCAATTCTTTTCTGTAAGAAAATTAGTAACATATGTCAAGGATGCTTTTGAATATGTTTTTTTTTATAATAAAAACTAGATTTTACTCAGTGACAGCGTGTTCTTATAAATATAACTCAGATGTCAACATATTGTAAATTTGACGAGAGCAATGAAAAACAGTTACTGCTTCTAAAAAAATTGGAAAATAAACTTTAAATGAAGCTAATGCATTTGAACTTCAATTTGCATGAAAAACCTACAGTAAGTTTTTTTTTTTTTTTCTTTTCATTGAATGATAGATGTCAGCTATTAACTGTTAGTTTTTCTATCACTGAATAATGTTCCTGTAAGTGGTTCATTTTATTGATGGACTTGAAAGAAGTATTTTGACATTCTTGTTTAAATCTTTGTTGAATTTGTGATATGGAGGAAGCTGGACTCCCTTCCTGTGTTTTATGAAGATCGCGAACAAATTGTTTCAATAAATAATATGACTACTAATGTGGAGGAAGTTTGCAGAAATCTGAAAAGCAAGCTTTTTCTGGCTCTCCACTTCGTCTTTTTTCTTGATTAACCCTGTGAACGAAAATTTCATCTGGATCAAATTTATAAACTTAAGCTCCATCCGATATCTTTAGATAGATGAAACAGTCTTGCCTCTTGCCTATAAAAAACGACAACAGCTTTTAATGATTTTAAAATGAAATTTAATTTAATTATTGAATTTCTCTAGCAAAAGATTACTGACTTGAAACTCCTCTTACACATTTCAATTTCAGTTATTAGTGAAGTTTCGATGTTTTGTCTGAAAATTATGGTTTAAACATTGCTGAAAAAATTGTTTGAAATTGCTATTTTTTTAAATAAATGACTATTTTTTGCATCCCAAAGGTAAAGCTTAATTTCTGCCAGACTAGAAGCTTTTTTTCCTTTTTTTTGACCACAGTTTTTATTCTTAAATCCTTATTATTTGAAAAAAATATCATATTTCTGGATAGTTAAAATTAGTTCATACATTTAGCCATATTATTATTTATATAAATAGTCTCATGTGCCTACCTAGAGCGCAATTTATTTTTGTCAATATTTGTCATAATTTATTCGATTTTCTTACGTTCAAGAATTTCTGCAACTTTTACTCGAAACTGATCCGTTCTATTTTTGATAGTTAAAAATAATTTTGTCTAAATTTTTAAATGTTTTTTACTAGTTTCAAAGTAATTTATTATTGTTTGTATTCTTACAGGCACTTCTTTCCACAACTTTACTGCCATCCTAAATTTCAATATTAATTTAAATTTGTCGCAACACTGCTCGCAAAAAAAATCGAAGATAATAGGACTTCTCCGGTGTTTATCAATAGCTTTCTAGGCTCTTGAAATACTGCTCATTTAGTGCTATCATAATCTCATTTGACGCAAATGGCATCGGGAGTGAACGATTTTACATTTTGAACCTTACCTAGTATTTTCCATCGCTCTCCTTATTGTTTCACCGGTTAATTATTTTTTTCTGTAAGTTATAATATTTATTTTATAAATAGGTGAAAATTTTTTGCAATTGAAAAAATTTATTTATTTTCTAGTTAACAATGATACTGATATCTCCAGTTGCAACTTTGGTAATTTTATCACTAATTGATCCTGTTCTTGTAGATCGATGGAAAGCTTTTTGATTGATTAAAATCGATTAATTATATTTGCATAAATCAGACTACGTATTTGCTATTTTATGCTTCTTTTTAATGTAGGATTAAAAAAAAAGTTGAATTCTCATTCAAAATTTTATTGTTGTAATGATATGTTTACTGGTCAACATACCTTTCTTGTTTTCTTAGCCTTTCTTTTGAATTTTTACTTTTTAATAATTTTTTGACATCATATCAAATCATCATGATCACAAGACCATTCTTTCTAAGAATGCAAATATTTAGTCATTGTCTGACCGACGAACATATGAATATTCAATAAAATTAATTTATTGAACTGGAAATCAAAGAAATAGGTAAACCAAACCGAAAATGTGTTCAATTTTTCCGAAAAATTTTAAACTAAAGATATTCGGGATGCCTTTTTTCTCGAGTGTCATCATTGAAGATCATCGCAAATATATTTTTACGTATATATATAGTTTTAATTCATGTGCAACTTAAGTAATTAAATCATTTTTTAAGAAGAGAAAGAATATTTATGATGCCAAAGGATGTTGTGTGTAAATAATATGCCCTTATTTGATTTATCTGATAATGCAATACGATTGTTCCCGGCTGCTTTAGAAGTTTTCAAAAAGTTTGCAAGTGTCATTTTTTAAGAAAACCCAACTGATGGACAATGAAGTCATATTTTTTTCAGGTCAGTGGCATTGCTTAAGATCTGCTTTCCAAGGAGAAGCCGTTATATATCCAGTAAAGCAGCAATGAGATTACATGCATAAGTTAGGAATGATTATGGATATGATAACTGCCTTTCAATACTGATCAATTCTTATTAATTATTATCTCCTAATTTGGAATATTTAATGATTATTGAAGAATACGCTTTCCCGATTGCAGGACTTATTTGCCCGTACAAGGCTTCTTCATCTGCATAGTGATATGTACATTCAGCATTGTGACCAGCCTTTTACACATATTAGTACTAACCAGGCCAAATTTGAGATGCTCCGGGGTCAATTGTGTACTAATAGCGGTTGCTATTTGCAGCATAAGTTCCATGACATCGCACTTTATATA
>JAOVVO010001290.1:0-11385 GCA_028564675.1 Onchocerca lupi | reverse complement strand
TTGTCTATAATCATTTTTATGAATCGGATTGTGTGAAATCATATTTCTTAAAATTTTGAGAGGGCAAAAAATTCAATCATAAAATTTCATTACTGGAAAGTAAATGTAAAACTCAACATCTAATATTAAGTAGGCAAATATATTTGGAATAATTGCCAGAAATGAAGTAAGTCGAGAGAAATGTTTTCAACAAAAAATTCTTCAAATAATTTTATTTCCTCAATGCAAAAAAAAAAAAAGAAAGAAAGAAAGAAAGAAAGAGAAAAAATATTTGCATTTCCATGTAATTAATAATCAATTTAATCAATATAACAAAATTCTTCATGATTAATATGTTTTATTTACAAGTGTAAATAAAAGTAAATACAAGTTGTTTATTTTTTTACAAATAAATATTTTAATATATAAATATGTCATAAAGCTGCCATATGTTGAAAATTGATTTTTAAATGTTGATAGTAATAGCATCTTTAAAAAATAATATATCATAATTTGCAAAGAGCCAAATACAGTATTCTTGTACTTTTGTTATTCCTTATGTAATTTTAAAAATATATTTGATGCTTTAAAGTAAACAATTTGCTGAAACAAATATTTCCCTAATTTCCAAATTACTGCAAAATATTATTAATAGTCTTTGTTTTAGCAAACAAAACAAATTCATTGACAGTATGTCATAAAAGCTATTCTATGACTGAAATAACTTATTTACAAATATTGTCGTATAAAAATACGTCATAAAACTAGCATATGATGAATATTGATTTTTTAAAAGTTAATAACAATAACATCATACAGTATCTCCAGAATAACTTATAATCATTGCAATTTGAAATTTTTTTTTTCAGCAAACACAACGTAAGAATATTTGGAAAATTGAAATTTATAATAAAAAGTCAGTTTGAAATTTTTTAAGATTCTAAATTGCTTTGCTAAAACAAATACTTTCTTAATTTTTCAAATTAGATATACTGTAGAATGATAAAATTATTTTTAAATTTTAGAACAATAAGAAAGAAATGACAATACGTTCTTTGACAGTATATCCATGTAGAAGTTTATTTGGTGAATTTAAGTAGCTTCTTTATTAATAAATATTAAAGAAATCTAAATGATACTATAAAATACTGTATTTATATATACTGTATCCTACAATTCACCTTATGTGTACGGAAATATACAATCACGAATTTATTATTTCAATTTTGATCATTTAAATATGCAAGTACTAAGATATTTTTTATTGTAATGATTTAATTAGTTTAATTGCAAGAATGCCAAAATGACGAACTATTTCGGTAGACGAAAAAAGTGAAATTTTAAAAACAAATTTTACAAACAAATATATTCTCTTTGATAATTTGTAATATGTTGATTAATAATAATTTAATTTCGGGTGAAGCATCAGAAAAGGTTGCTGACAGTTGAAACCAATCATTTTTCATTATTTCATTTTTAGAGTTAAAAAAAAAAAAAAAAAGCAGTTCATGGCAGTACAACAACCGCCTATCGAATTATGTTTCATGATTTTTTCTCCCCTTAAAAATGTGGAAATTGAGAAAAACGCAAATTTTTAACCATATTTTAAAACTAGAAATTTTATTTCATTTATGCTTGATAGAATAAAAAATTCTCAGTGAGAAAAATTCAAATAGTTTATTGAAATGACCGAAAAAAAATATCGCAAATTTCCAAAATTTTGTGCTAATCGCTGCAAAATTTAAATTTTGAAAAAATTACTCATAAATTGATAAAATCATGACAACACATTTTATCTTTTAAGATAAAAAAATAAGAAAATCAAAAGAAACTGTTAAGCCGTTTGAAACAACCAAAATTACACATAAAAAAGTTTTTATGGTTTAAATTATTTAATTTTAACTTTAAATTAAATTTTGAAGTTCCTAATTTTAATTTTTTCAACTATTTTTATACATATCTTATGACTTATTTTTAACAAAAGCTTTTTTTTTTGAATACAGATGATTCAGAAAAAAAAAAAAAGGAAACTTCTTAAATGACCCATTTTCAATAATCAACTTACGGGAGTAAATATGACGAAGAAAAAAATTGAAAATCATTTTCACAAATGTATTCATTTTTATGGATTCAATAATTTCCCATTCCATAAATAACAAATTCATTTCTTCAAGTAAATTCTTCATGAAATTAGTTAGAATTTGTTTGAAGTAATATTATCGGATGATAGTACTGATAAGTAGAATTGATATTCTTAGCACTGATATTCTTTTTTATATTATTATCATTATTATCAATTTATGACTAGGAAAATAAGATAAGAAAGTAAGAAAAAGATAAAGAAAGGAAACGAAAAAAAAAATGAAAGATGTTGGGATTGAGTAGGATGCTTTGGGTTTGAATAAGGATTAATAATATCGTAAGCAAAGTTTGACTAAAGTTTTTTTACTTATCAGCTTATCAGCGAGATAAGCTGATTAATTAGAGCCCAGTTGGGATAAGCAAAAACTCAAAATATAAAAGTGATAAAGATTAATTTAGGCTTTTTTTAAAAAAAAAAAAACAATTCAATAATTCTCACACTTGCTATATTACTGCAATACTTATTACTCGAAGCAATTATTTCCTAAAATGATAGTAATTTGTTCGATCAAATAATTTCATCAAAATTTTAACAAAAAAAAAAAATACTACAGAAGATACGATAGCTTACGTGGTCGATGATTCAACCCATTGTGCAGCAGCTCCAAGCATATTTTTCATATTATTCATATAATTTTGGGCCGGATACAGTAACGGGTCATAAGCTGCCGCTGCAACCGCAACTTTCTGATGCGTAGCTGCGACACTGGTCGCTTGATTAACGTGTTGGCTCCAATAAGGTTGTACGGTAGGCGAATCATCAGGAGTTTGCCAACTGGGATACATCGACGTGGACTACCGTATAATGTATTATCCAGCCTGTAAAATTGCTACCTGTTTCGAAATAATTATATAATTCCATTCAGTTTGATCAATTATGATCATGATCAAATCTGTAATAAGTGATCGGAGCTGGATTTCACCCCAATAATGAATATTTTGATTTAGAAGAATAGAATTAAGCAACATTAATATCAACATTTACAATCACAATTTTTAATTATTTCTTATTAAAATGTCATTTTATACTTTAAGAAAACTTTAAAAATTGCATATAAATACCTCAAAATGATGATAAATTTGAAGAAAAAAAAATCTTTAAAAATTGTTTTCAACTATTCTCGAATAATGATCAATATTGTCGTTTTAAGATGTTTATAGTTCATTTACGTGTTATAATCACATAAAAAGAAAGAAAGGGCAAAGAGAAAGGCTATGAGAGAGGTGGCATATTTGAAGAAAGCGAAGTGAAAAATCTTCAAAGAGTGAGAAATTTAGAAAACAAATGATAAATTCCTGAACACTCTTTATCAGTTATCATAAACTATCTCTAGCCCATCCTTCTAATTTTCATCTTTCTTCACATTTCATCAATTAAAATGACATCCTTAAATCATCACCAAAATTATTGGATGGTGCAATAAATGGGGTAATTTGGGATAAATTTCAAATAAAAATTGAAGTAAATGGTACCATTTGTAAGGCACCTAATTTGATAATAAAATGAGAATGATGATGACAATGATTACGATGATAATAATGATAGGGCGTGCTATTAGTGCCTCTGCTCGGATGGGATGGTAGAGCAGAGCAAACTGCAGCATGCAGTGCTGCCTGCAATTCTGCAGGAAGCTCTTGCCAACAACATTTCGTCTTCCGCCTCCTTGTCTCCTATCGTCGTTGTCGTCGTTGTCCTCGTCGTCATCGTGATGATGATCGGCCGGAATAGTACGAGTCCTTCCTCTTCTTCCTCCTCCTCCTCCTCCTCCTTTTCCTCCACCTCCTCCACTGATAACCTCTCCGATCATCTCCAGCTCGATCTAACCCTCTTTCATCCTCTCGATCGGCAAGATCAAAAGCGCCCCGCCTCTACCCCGTGAAGGAACCAATGAGAATGAAGCCCAATGAGATGCGAGCTCTTTGATGTATGCCGCTAACTGGCTCCCGAACCCATAAAACAATGTCGTAAATTTTTCTTCAGAGAGCTCAGCTCAACGAACTGGGATGATTGAACCCTTTCTTTCTTCTTTTTATCTTCGAGATAAACTGATATGTACTTGATTTTAGCCCAAGCAGTTCACAGATGGACGGTTTGATTTGACTTGGCTCGGCTAGGCCCTTTTAACCGGGAAAATTTTCGGTTCAATTAGTTCAAAAACATTTCAAAAGATGGCATCATTTCACTTCATTCCTTTTCCCCATCTTCTTCTTCTACTCTATCATCTACCATTACCTTGCAATCTCATCCATTAAAACCTGATTCCTACTTCAGCTTTCTTTTATCATCACAACTTATTCGCTTCTCTTTTTCCCTCACAATCCATAATAATCAATAAATGCATAATAGCCTATTTTAACTTTGTTAAACTTTTAAAGTTTCTTTTTTGCCCTTTTTTTTTTTTTTTTTTGATTGAAATATTACTATGAAAGAAAGCAACAAGTTTGTCGGCTAAGAAGTTTCAACTGTCAACATCAAAGGAATAATCCATTTGATCAATCAGTCATGAATTGGGAATGAATCGCCTCCCTCACTATGAACGATTAATGATCAGCAAGCAAGTTCGGTGCAAAGTTTGGAGGAAAATGATGACTGAAATAGAAGAGAAAGTACATTTCAACTTTCCTCAATGATTTCATTTTTAATTATTTGCCGAATATTGAATCAAGAAATAGTCAAAAAATCCTTTGGTATCATTTCCTATCCTTTTGCCAAATCTTTATGAATCAATAAAAATTTTCCAGTATCTTTTAACTCTTCCTTCCTTCCTTCCTTCTTTTTCCAATTAATGATGACAACAACGGTGACAATCACATCTCTTTGCTATCACAGCACGAAACTATCCATTAAAACCCCGGTAATAAATATTATAATCTTAGAAGAGAATCCTCTAATCTGAAAAGCGATAATTTACGACTTTTTCTTGACATTTCCTTCGTCCTTTCCTTCTAAGCTCACATTGATGAAAACGACGAATATTCCGAATATTGAAGATGGCTATTCCATCAAAACTGATATCATCCATTCAATGATAATTATTCTGATATTTCCGTTTTGTCCTTTTTTCTTTTCTTTTTTTTTTTTTTTTGATCCATCAAAATACCGAAAATTTCCAAATATCTTACGGATATACATTTACTTATATTGATACAGAGAAACAGTAGTAACATCAGATTCAGGATGATCGTTCTATATGAATTGAAAAAGACGAAAATACATTTCCTCATTTCACTTATCTTCTTGTATCCATCAAACAAAAATGAAGTAATGATGATTGCAGTACAAATGGCAACAAAAACAGTAATCAAATACAGTAATAACATTGATAATAATGATAATAGCAATGCATTATAATACTCAAAATAGCCTAGTGACTTCCAGGCTTCATAAAGATTAATTTGTAGTCTCTAAAAAATTGCAGATCGAGAAATCTGGCAAATCATGTAAATTATGCATAAATAATGGTACTTAATTTTTGATGAAAATTTGAATTTTATGAAATTAAAAATAGCAACAACCACTTTTATTCTATATATTTGCTGAATTAGGCATGACACATATGCAAGAATAAATGTTTCATTGCTAAAATTTCAATAAATATTAGAAACTAACTATTAAATCTTGACAAGATTATAGTGCTCTTCCAGACAAACGAGCAAACCTATGGAATGCAATTTAAATATTTCGTATAACAGAAAAGAAAAAAAAAACCAATGTTAAAGGCAAGTTACTGTAAAAGAAATATTTTTGATTATGCTTTATAAACAAATTTGTTAACTTCAATCGATGCTCAAACAGCAACCAATCAGATATGATAATTTTCACATTCAAAAATCTGATATTTTCTAAAAAACTAATGAAAGAAAATTGTAAAAGATGCTACCATTCTATCCAAGTGCTATTTTCCATAATTTACAAATCATTTTGCATACTTTATGATCAGAATTGTTCAAACTTATAAATCAATAAATACATAATCGTATTCAATACTTTCTAAATATTTGTTGAAGTAATTCCAACAGATAGTCCTAAAGATACATCAAGCTGTGGTACCAGGTTCGAAAATCATCAATTTTCCTACCATTTGATTCAATTTTTTTCCATTTTCATATAGTTTCCTCTCTTATTCCCAGAAAGAATTTAAGAAAAAGAAAAAAAAAAAGTGAATATATTGAATATGGATTTTCCATTTATCATTCTGCTAGTGCAATTCCCTATTTTTACTAATGAAAATTCTATCATCACCGTGAAATATACAATCATCCATAATTTATTATTTCATTTTTTCCATTGTTTTTAATTTAATTTTAATTACAAAAGCTATCCACTAGTACCATCTTCATTACTTAAATTTATATTAGTAATGAATTCTACTTTTAGACAACTTTAAAATACCTATTTACAATTTTCAATTCAGTAATCATTAAGGTAATTTTTTTTCTCTTTTTAAAAACTTATGTCTTACTTACGTCTTAACTTATTTATGTCTTCTTTTTTCAAATTAATGTTCATTAATAAATTAAATTAAATTTAAAATGCATCAAAAATGTAAATTTACTAAAGATATAAAAATATCGAATAAAATTTGATTATAATAACAAAACAATCGTTATAACAATAGCAAGATTAAAGATAAGAAATTTAAGCTACATTTTATGAGCAATAAATTCTACAGATTACTAACTTAGTAATCACTTTATCTATTTTTGATAATATTTGGGTAATGATAAACAAAACCCATATGAAAAACATACCCATTTTTATCTCCATTAGTATATCGCAGTTTCAGAATTATTTGAAATATTAGTGATAAAATAATCCTACGGGAGGTATTTATGGGTTAATGACGATATTATAACTTAGAAAGAATAGATACGGTAACTTTGCTCAAGTTAAAAATTTATGACAATAAATAAAAATAAAAGCTCATCGTCATCATTATCATCATCAAAGAAGCTAAAAATGAGGAAAAGTATGAATAGTTAAATTAAACAGGTGTGATAAAAATAAATTATGAATGATTAAATGTTATTTATCATTCAAAAAATAAGAATCGAGTTCAATAATAAAAATAAAAACTTTTTTTTTTGGACAAATTTTGCATTTATAAATTCATAAAATTGATTTTATGAATGATTCAAGAAAGAGTACAATGAAATTAACTGTCAAAAAAAAAAATGAAATATTCCAAAGAATAAGGAGGATTTAAATGACAAGAATAGGTTAAATGGGAAGAATGTGAATTTCCAAGAAGCAAAAATGATCGATAATTTTCGATAATTTCCTCGGAAATTTGTCTCCCTTTGATAATATTCTACAGATTAAATTTTAATTTAAAAATAAACAATAATAACGAATTAATTTATAACTTTAATCTGATAAAGTTAATATTTACGAAAACCCCGTAAAGTTGAAATAAATTAATATTTATGGAACTTTTTTCATCCTACCTGTGCTTTAATGGAAAATATAAACGAAATTGATGAAAAAAAAATGATAAAATAATGTATGATAAGTGATTATGACTTGTTAATATCAAAAAAAAAAAAAAAAAAACTTTCCTACCATTTAGGAAATGCATCATTTTCTGCAATTAGCTAAATGACCATATGCCGGAAATAATTCGGATTATTAAATTTATTCTTGTCCAATCTGTTTAGATTCCTGATAACCTTTGAATGATCTATCACAGGAAGAAAAATGGACGGAAATATTCTATTCCGCTTTTGAAAAAATCGGAAAATCAACAATCATAAATATTTTATATATGTCAAAATAAGCCAAAATGCTTTCAGCAACCTTCTTTAAGCTTTTTTTTTTTTTTTTTTTCTTAAAAATATAGCCGTCTGATTCTATAAGAATTTGATTCATGCTATTTCTGACTTTACAAATTCTTTTTTTAAATTTGAAAAGAAAAAAAAGCAAAGAAGCATTGAAGTAACATTGATTCCCGTTATAACAGTTCGATGATATAATCATCGATATTTTAAACTAAAAAAAGAAAAAAAATTCATTTTAACAATGATCTGTCTAAAAATACATCAAATTTCATTTATCACATGAAATCCTCGCTTTTCAATTCTTCCGATTCGTCAATTTCTAATTTCAATTTTTCCTTCTGTTTTTCAAATAGCCAAAAACTTTCAAAAATGTTTGAAAAATGAACTGCATTAGCGTACAAATTATACAATTGTATCAAATTATTATCCTTATCATTCAATTACAATTTTAGCACTAAATTTATTCAAAAAAATATATTATAATTTGTAATTTTCATTCAATTTTTCTGAGATTTAAAATTGTTCATTTTTTTTTTTTTTTTTTTTTGTTCCTAATTAAATAGGCAAATAACGATGCAATGATATTTTAATGGTTGATTGTTATAGATTATAATTTATTGTACAATTTTATTCTAGTTTTTCCCGCTTCAACAATAAAAAATAAAATGGGAAATGATAATAATCGATCTATTTTAAACAAAAAAAAAAAAAAGAAATCTCTCAAATGAAAAAAATTACTCATTAAAGTATCAAAAACAAGACAAAAAAAAAAAAAAAAAAAAAAAAAAAAAAAAAAGCATCACGATAGATTTGTCGAAAATATTTTCTAAAGAAAAGCCGAGGAAACAAATTTTGCACTGGTTCAAACAACTTTTTTGAAATGTTCCAAAAGCATTTAGTAAATTATGTCAAAAATTTTGCTTCACTTTTTTCGTTTTCTTTTTTTTGCAAGAATATTTCTATTTTCTGTATGTGAAGATCTAATTGAAAATGGCTACGGTTAAAATTGTAATCTATCAAAATATTTTGAAATTTCATTTTACAAAAAAAAAAAAAAAAAGAATTAAAGAATTTGGAATTTAATATTTGCAAATATTTTCATTTTTTTTTTATATGGCAGAATGAAATGAAATATGAAAGTTAGAAATAGTCTGCTAAAAGATTTCAAGTTTCAGAATAATTTGAATAAATTGAAATATTATGTGTAAAGTTACTTATGCCTTAAGTTAGCTTTGATTTATCAGTTATTTAAATTTAATCCAAAATTTGTTTTTGTCCACAACATGATTGAAAAAATATTTTATAAATTTTCGAAAAATTAAAAAATGATTACTCATTATCTAAATGATGGATTGAACTGTTTATTTGGTTTTATTTTTAACTTCAATATTTTGAAGTAGATACTACTACTCATTCATTTTACGTTTGACGTCATTCATTTCACGTTTGACGTCATTTGCATATATGATGCTGAAAGACATATCAAAAAATTCGTATAAACAAATATAAAAGAAATTGCAACTAAAGTTTGTTGGCCGACAGAATAAGTGTTGCATCTAATTAATGCTTCTGTATAAATTCAAAATTGAATTCTAAAAAAAAAAAAAAAAAAATACATATATCTATTGACTAAATAATCACTTTTATAATTTTTCTGAATACTCAAATAATAATTAACTAGAATAATTAATTAATTGATTTTCAAGATTTAGCAATGCTATAGAAAGTGAATAAATTTGATTAAAGAAGTTTAAGATTTAAAAGGAAAAAAAGAAAAAAAAAGTGAACTCAGAAACATATGTTGTTAATTGTTTTATTCATTTTTCAGCAATATATTTAAATATTCAAAAATTATCGATTCGAACTTGCGATTTGTGTGCAAGTTTAAGGATGCTTTATATTGCGGTTAGATCAAAGACTAGGCTGCTCCCAGTCTAGTTGGTCGATAAAACCTCAGAGAAGCATCATTGAATCAGCTATTCAAAATTATTGTATTTCATGTTTGCCGGCAATATTTCTTAAAAATTTGAATATTGGATAAACTCTTCATCGAATTCGCCTGTTGTCGTACGACCCGTGGACCGGGATATTATAGTGGCATAAATCAGTTAAAATCGGACAAGAAGAGACAAATTGGTCGGCGAGAAACAAGCAGATGATGCCAAGAACCGGGAGCGGCATATCTCCTTTGAATTTGAGATTTCACTTCTGAATTTTCAATTTTCCACTCATCGATATGAGAACAAAGAACATTCGTGCTGAGCAAATGGTCTTCGCAATCTTATCGATTTGCTAATAAGATGGTAACAATTTTGTTCGATATATTTATGAATAGACTACGATAAGATCTATTTCGAAAATTTCAAATCGATCATTTCAAAATTGATAGGTAAATTGGAATAAGCAGGAATGGATAAACAACTCACTCAAATAAACAATGCTAAATTGATTGATTTGAATAAACAAAAAATGGTAAACAACAACAGTGATATGATAAATAAATAAAAAAAAAAATAATCCATAAAACAGGAAATGATTACCTATAATTACAAATGAATTCATGTTCATTTGTTCCACAGTATTGGATAAGAAAATTTTCAGTTCCATATGATACCGTATATCATTCATCTGATATCTGAAATATAGCACGAAAGAAACAGTAATCCTTAAAATTATGAGAAATTGCTTGCATTATAAAAAAATATGCAAATTTGGTTGAATGAAGAATAGCAAGAGTTTGTATGTTATCATACAACTTATCATAGAGTTGCATACTATCATACAACTTATCATATAGTTGCATGTCGTCATACAGTTTATCATATACTTGTTATCATAAAATTGTATGTTATCATACGAGAAAGATTCATATGTTATTATCATCTTTCAAGAGTAACTGAAAAAAAGATTGTGAATAGAGGAAGGAATAAACAGTTTTTAACATATTTAAAAAAAATATTAACAATTTCAAAAATGAAGCATTTCATCAAATGTATTAATTTAATTTAGTGAAATTTTTTTTTCTCTGATAATTAGCTGCTTTTCCTTTCAAACTTTTTACTAATACTTAATAAAATCACTGATTTCTTACTAATTTTAACATAAAAATTATTTTCTCAGTTATTTTTAGCAATTTTTATAAAATTTTCAACTGCGAGATAAATAGCGTAAAAGCATTTAACCAATGAATTATCTGTAAAAAGAAATTAAATGAAAAAATTAATTATTGATTTCTATTCTTTTGGACTTAATCGATTGTAAATCATAATATTATCAATTTTTCAGAATTGTATCAATCTGAATTTTATTTATAATTTTATTCCAACAATGATTTTTTCCAATTTTTCCCATTATATTCGAATTTTTTCAAATTTCATTTCCAATATATCGTCATTTACTTGCTTTTCTTTTTTCAAAATGTTATCTATTTATTGGAATATTAGCTAATTCGGGATCAATTAATTGATTCTGATCACTCACAGCTAA
>JAOVVO010001289.1:0-11400 GCA_028564675.1 Onchocerca lupi | reverse complement strand
TATATATATATATGATTAATTTGCCAGTTCTTCCATTTTTATGTTGAAAATTTTTCAAAATTTAAAAAATCATTAAAATTAAATTAGCTTTGCGTAATAAAGTCGTCAATTTAATGAAAACAACTTCATAATTAAGTAAGTTATCTTCATGATTAAATAATATAATATGTATATATGCAGATTAATTCGCTACTTAATTTCTTATAATTTTATGCTCAAATTTTTTTAAAATTTACTCATTGATTATTACCTTTCTTTTTTCTTTCTTCTTTCTTCTTTCGTCAAAATTTTTCAAAACTTGTCTTTTTATTAATCTTTAGCAAATTTATTACTTTAATTTATTCGTATTTTGTTTTTTTTTCTTTTTTTATTTTAAATTATAATCATATAAATGTATTTCAAAGTAACTTTTTGCATTCTTTTTCCCCTATTTTAGTTGTTGTTCTGGTAATAATGATAGTGGTAGCAGTAATATTATCACTATCACAATTATTATCACTATCATAATTATTTGTAGTATTAGTCGTATCAGTAGCAGTATAAAAGCAGCAGTAGTAGTAATAGTAGTGTAGCAGTATTAATCAGTTCAGCTACAATCTGATAAATTTTGCAGTAAAATTGAAAAGCAAGAAAATTGGACCAACTTTGTGTACACATATATTCCCGACAGATCACAATTTCCTCTTCTTGGCCCTCCTTTTCAAATCTTCTTCATCCAAAGGCAGAACATCATCGAAACTTCGATATAAACTAAAACAACTTATCACTTATCACCTTCCTTCTCTCTTTCTCCTCCTTAAGTTTTATCTTCTAAAAAAAAAAAAGATAAATAAGAAGGGCAAATTTCTTTTTTTCTCAATCTTATCATTTTATTAAAAAATTTTGATTGATTATAGCTTCATCCTAAACATTCATTAATATATTTCTAATATTATGCCTGTTTTCCGGTATAATTTTACCTATTTTCAATAATGTTTTATTGATTGATTTTCCTTTTATTTTTTTTATTTGAAATTTCCATCAAAAACACTCTTTCTGTTTTTTTTTCTTGCTTTTTCTTTTCATTTATTTTCACTAAATGTTGTCATAAAAAAAAAAAAAAAAAAAAAAGGGACATAAAGTGCTTTTCGTCCTTCACTTCAATTTCATTTCTCTCTTCTTTCTGTCTCTCTCTCTCTCTCTCTATCTCGCTTCAATTTTTTTTTTTTTTTAATTTTCATTTTAAATATCGAATTCAGTCATTCATTTTTTGGAAGAAAAATTTGATTTGCAGAAATTTATTTTTTTCTTTTTTTTTTCTGCAAATAAGCAAGAAATTGGCAGAAATGAGCGAAACTTTCGTGTAAAGAACAAAACGATTAGAGTAAATCTTTTTTCTTTTCTTTCCTTTTTTTTTTTCTTAAATTTCAAGAAATATTATATTGATTCTTCTCAATTCATCGCAAATTCATCATATTTGTCAATTTTAATTTCATTTCTTGTCCATTTATTTAACATAATTTTTGATAATATAGCCAAATTTTTATTTAATAAATTTAATTCGATAAGATAAAGTGAAGGCAACTATAAAATAGAAATTGAAATATAAAATAAGCTAAATTTTGGTAGAAAAATTACAAACTAATGAAATTAATTACAATTTAATAAATTAAAAAATGAATCAGTTAGTAATTGCTGATAACATGAACAATAAATATCATATGGTTAGATACTTAAAAATAACGAAATTAGGTAACAATTAAAAAATTATTGTTAGCAGTCGATTAATATCCAAAATTTTTCATTTTCATTTCATTTTATATTTTCCATAAATTTTTTTTTCTTTTTTTGAAATTTTGAGTTCTAAAATATTCGAAATTAAGATTAATTTTTTTCTTGTGACCAATTGAAATTCAAGATTAATATATTTATCAAATAACATCAGAATGATAAGCAATGACTTTATCATCCCAGGAGTAATAGCAGCGGATTTAATTCAAGTAAATTTTTGCAGTCAGTAGTAATTTAATCCAATTATTGTGGATGTGAAAATTGAAATTTAAATCTTTCAAAATGTTTGGAAATTTTAAGAAAATCCAGAACATTTGAAATTTTATCATCTCATCTTCCTGTGTTTGTTTACTATCTAAGATAAATCGCAACATTAGCAATAATGAAAATATTCGTCATTTTCAATATATTTTTCATAATTATAGCAGGAATTCGTTATTTAGATAGTAAATGATAAAGCGTACTTTATGTTTATCTTTCCTAAAACAAACAATTTCATTTAAAAATATTAATTTATTTCTTAATACTTACATTTACAATTACTTACATTATGATCAATTATGATCTGATTGGTTTTATTTGATCAACTAGTAGTCTGATATGAATATTAAAAAGCATACGAAAATTGATAATGTTACTAATTTACGTCCAAATACTTTCATTTATGATTATTTATATTCAGATCAGTTATGATCTGATTGGTTTTATTTGATCATTAATAATCTGTTACGGATATTAGAAAGTGTACAAAAATAAATGATCAAACCTAAAAATGATGAATAGAAATAATAAATCAATATCGAATTCCTTACTCATTTATTTGCTTAAACAAATATTTCAAATATCGTATGGAAAAAAAATTCGCGCGGATTTTTTTAGTTAATCGAAAGTAAATTCTGGATGTTAAGATTCAACAAGTTTGTACTTCAAAATTTGAATTCATTTTGCTTCTCTCAAGTATTACAACATTATATATGCTCTTCACAAATTGTATTCCATTTCATTTAGATCGTTTGGTAAATAAAGCAAAAAATAAATAATTCTTTCCTCATTTTTCATCAATTACTCATCAATTTTGTTTAAAGATTAATTTGCTAAAATCATACTTGATTACTAATTATGCAAAAATATTTTTTTAATTATTCACAGAAATTTTTTTCATGAATAATGAACTTTTTCGTTATAGAATTTCAACTGTTTGCAAAAGATTCAATAAGCAATTGAAATCATCACTCAGTTAAATGATTCGATGGTTTGAATTAGTTTGTTCTTGAGAGGAAGAAAATTAATTTTCAGATTAATTATTCTTTAAATTAATTTCAGTATTGCTTAAAAAGAATCAATTTAACCGTTCAGTCAATTAATTAATCATTGATTCGTTCGCCAATTGATTCATTGAATAATCAAATCACCATTTAGTTTACTGGTCGTTGGTAGCAAAAAATAAAAAAAAAATTTCTTTGTGCGGATTTGTTGCGAACAAAAATTTTGATTAAAATTGAAATTTTAGATTATGTAGCAAAAATTAATCAATATATAACATAGTAACAGAAGAGGAAGAATTATCTTATGATATAATTCAATTTCTTCTTGAAAAATCCAAGTTGATAATTTGATCGTGAAATTATGATATTAATAATTAATGTGAAAAAATTAGATTTGTGAAGATGATATAGTATTGATTAGATCAAATATGGAATTGGGTACAAGTTAAAACTTGGAGCTTTAGTTCAGGTAAGGCTGGAAGTTTAAGACGACGAGATTTGAAGCGAAAGTTTCATTACTAAAAAGTTAAATAAAGCCTAAGACAAAAGTTCGCTAAGAATTTAGAGATAGGAAGCTGTATTATTGTTTTAGTAGTTCTAACACAGATAAATCAAAGTTAGTTTTTTCTCATTTCATCTTTATCCTAAACATTTTAATTACTCATTAAGTAATTAAGATAATAAGCAATTCAATTGGATATTCAATATAATTGCTTCATATTGTAACATATTTGGAAGATTTGCAAAATGACTTTTTTTTTAATTATGCAACTTCAATTACTGGTGGAATTATAAAAACGATTATTAAAGGAAATACTTTGTATTTATTTATAATATAAAATAGTCGAAATATTTTTCTAGCCTTTTTTTTTATTTTTTTAATTTTAAATTGCTTAGAATATAGTTCAATGCCAATACAATTTGAATTCATTGATAGGAAAAAATGTAATTTGAACTTTGCAATAACATATTTATATATTTGTTAAATTAAGATCTAAAAAGTTTTGTTTAAAAAAGTCAAATTTTCTTAATTTACTTCGTTGAAATAATTTTTCCCTAAATAATGACAACTTTTTAATTCTACTCAATGATTAAATGGAATGGTATGGATTTCCTCTTTTTTTGCTCTATTTCCTTAATTTTAATGAAATTATTGTTGCATACATTATATGTTTTTTTCACTTCCTTATTACTTTCGTTTATTTTCTTAATATTCAATGAAATTAATTGTAATCTAATACTAATAAAATTACTGTTATCATATACATTGCGCAATGAACATTTCCCATTTTTATTTATTTTTCTCAATACTAGTGAAATTATTAATTATCATATAATTGTTTCTTCTTTCTTCTTTTGATAATATCATGAAAATTGCCCATCCAAAGGATGATATCATAAATATAAAAAAGTTTTGGGAAAAATACAGAGATCAAGGCATATATATATATTTTGTACATAAATGGAATTTTGAAGAGCAAAAATCGTTGTTCCATTCTCAGATGTAAAATAAATGAACGAAGTTTATTTTTATCTAAGAAAAAAATTTTTTTTAAATTTATAAAATTGATGAGTCTTTTGCTCTAACCAATTTTTGCACAACTATATCAATATTACTTTCTCCTTCATTCTATTCTTTGCTCATTTTGTAAATTTAATCTTCTTGAAATAGGACCAAAAAATAAAAACAAAAATAAATTTTTTTGAAACGACTTTTTTTCTTTTTTTTGCTCTTACCTCTTTTTCATCATTTCTGTCTTCTCTTTTTTTCCTCCCGCAATTGGTCTTCTATCTTTTAAACTTTTAAATCAGAATTTCAGTAGAAAAACAGTAGTAGGAGGTAGAATAGAAATTCACAACAGCAACATCAACAACATCCAATACTTTGCTCACAATCATAGTATTTCAATTCCGAAAAATCATTTTCATAAAGTTCAAAAGTTGTACTTGAAGTATTGGACTTATCAGTTTACTTGTTATCTTCATCCAAATGCTATTTTACTTTTTTCTTCTTGCATTATTATTCTTTTCTTTTTTTTCATTCAAAAGGATAAATAATATAAATTATTCAGTTTGTTTTAATTAAAAAAAAATTAGTTTTCATTTTTTTTCCTGAAATTGCAGCACTTCTTTGTTTAATGTTTATTTCATTACTGCGAACATTTTCATCTTCAATTGTTTATAAACTTTATTTATAATTATATATTAAACATTTAAATTTATTCATCATTTTCTGGAAAAATTTTTCAACATTTTCGACAAATACTTTTTCCTTCGTTTATTTCCAGTTTTAATCATTGTTTTTTCGAAATTGTAACCTATCTATAAAGCAGTTCATATGATTTCCATGAATAATAAATGTATTTTGAAGGGAAAAAGTGATTAGATATTTGAAGTGCGAGAACTGAATCCATCACTGGGCTAATATTTTAAAATTAAAACGAATGAATGTTCGACAAAAAGTCTGATTTTTGATTAAAAAAAAAACTGATGCTGTTCCTTATGTATCAATTTCGAACTAATTTCAATCTCTTGGAAAGATTTTTTTTTCTTCCTTTTTTTAAATATTTTCATTCAAAAATTTCCAATTGCAGTTATACAAAATAATACTTCAAATAACTTTGCGAATAGGAAATAATTAATAGAAATATTATTAAAGGGAAAAAAAAGAAGAAAGAAATCAGAAATTTTCTTTTCATTATTAACTATGAAAAATGACATTTGGTAAAATCAAATGTTCAAATTAATATATTTGAATTTGCATATATTTTGCAAAGCTATGGAAGCAGAATTTTTTTTGCTTCGTTTGCTTTAAATTTATCATTTTTCTTTGGTTCATTTTCGTTTTTTTTTTTTTTTTTTTTAATCCCAAGAGGAATTATTGCATAATATGAGCAAAATGTAAGCCAAAATCCAGGGAGAAACTAAAACTAAGCCAACGAAAGAAATGGATGGCCTAGATTCTATTAGAACTAACTTTACTCTGCCAAAATGCTTCCAAATTTTCCTTTTGTTATTTACATCTTTTGCTACAACTACTGAATTATTTTTTTTAATGCCAAAATATGGAGAAACATTTCCTACGCATTCTTCCAGTCAAATATTTTAATTTTCTTTAAAAAAACTGAACCAAAAAAGATGGATAAATATTTGAATTTAAAGTCAAGAAATTTTAGCTATTCAAAAATTCTCCATTGAGATTTTAATTATATCAGTTGATTTTATCCTTTCTTCCTTGAGATTAAAATAATCTCGATTATTTCAATAATTTTCATCTTAATTCATATATCTCTTTTCTTGTCAATAGTTGTTATCACTTCATTTCTTCCTGTGATCACATTATTTCCTACTTTTATTTATAAGTAAAAATAACTAGAAGTAAAATTAATTATAAGTAAAAATGCCATTTCTTCCTGTGATTGATTCAAATTTTATTAAGATTTTAAAATTTTAGATTTATTAACCTATTAGCAATATATTTTACGTTTATGTATCACATAGATAATTCTGCTTTATTTTTTTCTATTAATCATTATATTGTTATCTAAAACTGACAAATTTCTCAAGAATTTTTTGAATTTTTTAAATTCTTTTATCTATTTATTATTATTATTATTTGTTATTATTATTATTATTATTATTATTATTATTATTATTATTATTATTATTATTATTATTATTATTATTATTATTATTATTATTATTATTATTATATTTATTATTATTATTATTATTATTATTATTATTATTATTCCTTTTGTCATTATCATCATTATTATCGTCCATCATTGTAATTATCTCTGCTATCATTATGATTATAGTAATAATTGCCGTGTTTGTCATCATTGTAAATATGAACTATGTTATCATTACTGCAATCACAATTTGTTTTATTTGTCATCAGTTCATCATTATCATCTTGAATCGACTACTACGATGAGTGACAAAAGAGCACATCAAGTTATAAAAAAAGTATTTTCTTGTTAAACACAAAATCGCTACACACACACACACACAAAATAATCTTTCGGTGCTACAATTATTTTCCAATAAAAAAAAAAAGAAAAAAATCGTCAAATAATTTTGTTTTTAAATGTCTGTTCGTTCACTTCTCTTTTTTATTATCTGTACTTTTTGCTATTTTTAACCTGAAAGCACCAGTAATATCACTTTTATTATTGTCATCATTGCTATCATTTCCATCATTATCATCATCGTTATTGTTATCATCACCACCATCAATGCTAAGGATTATTTTTTTCATTCTCATTTTGATCACTATTATCACTATTATTCATTAATATTATGACCAAAATTAAATTTAATATCACCGCTATTCTTATTATATTAATATGATGATTGTCATTGTCACTATTATTTTTATTCCTATAACATTTATCAAATATTCAAAAATTTTGCAACGATTTCTTTCTACAGTTTCCGTTATTATCATCATTATTATTAATACCATGATTATATTTGCTATTATAGATCATGGTTAGCATTGATAATGCTTAAATGCAAATAGACAAAAAATTGAATTTTTTAATTTTCACTTATAAATTATTATTTATATAATTATTGCTACTGTAATTATTATTATTATTGCTAAACATTATGTTATGATTATTATCATCATGATTGTTGCTGTCATTCATTATTATCAATATTAATATTATCTACGACTTATTTACTTTCTATTTTATCATTAAATGCTTAATAATTCTTTTTTTTTTTTTTTACCTACTATTACACAGTGATTAATGCCATCATTAAATTTTAAATTTCTCTTCATTCACATGAAATTTGCTACCAATCCATAAAAAACAGAAATGATTATTCAGAAACTATAAAAATCGTTAAAGTTGATGCTATTAATTTCAATCCCTCATTTATCCAACAACTAACGCATCTAATTATTGATTGTCTAAGTATTAAACTTTATCTAATGATAGATGAGAAACATTTGATTTCTGATATCATTTCATATAATCAATATTACTATTGTAATGAAATTCGCTATTTTTGAAAAAGATTCTATTAATTTTTAGATTAAAAATGGTTATTTATTTTTTATCTATTGTTTAAAAATTTTCTTTTATTTTCTATCCTTTCGTTTTAATTCCACTTTTTCTCTCTTGTCATTTATTAATTATATTTAATTTTTGTATCACTAGTAATTATATTTAAAAAAAAATTAGTATGTTGCATTTGATTCGACTTTTTAGACCTTATGAAAGTCAACCTAATTAGATGACAAAAAGGCCTAATAGATAGTAATTTACTAATGTATTTTTAAAATGCTTATAAATTTACTCCTAAAATTCACTGTAAATGTGAATTAGTTAAATCACAATTACTAAATAAGATAAATTTTTTTTGAGACGAAATAATTGTACCGTCAAATATTACTTTTTTTTTTAAAAAAAAAGGAAATAATAGTTGATTTTTTTAAAATGTTTTTTGCTCTAGTTTTATGATTTTGAAAATCTTTTTGAAAAAAAAAAAAAAAATACAATAATCATTAGTTTTAGATTCGAAAAAAAATTTTTTGAGATAATTTATTAATAAATTCATTTAACGTGATAAAATTAACTTTTATGAAATATGAATAGATAATTCACACATTTGAATAATATGAATCCAATTCTTTAGTCATTTTCTCCCTTTTTTTTTCTTTTTTTTAGAAGTTTAAAATAGCTTATCAAAAAAATTATCAATTGCCAACTGTAATTTTTTTTCGATACAATTTTTGTTATATTTTATCGAAGCTTTTATTGATAAGCTGTTATGCTTTGGTAGCATATTTGTGATAATGATAATGTAGATTTGTGCTTAGTAGCGTATTTATGATAATGATAATATGGATTGCAGGATAAATACAACAATTTTGATATCGATTTTAATTTGCTTCAAAATATTAATACCAACACTGAGAACCAAATTTGTGGGTAAGGAAAAAAGGAAAGTGGGGAGAGTAAATTTTAAGCATTAAATTGTCGAAATTTTGCAACAAGACAAAATGTTAATTTCATAACTAGGAGGGAGATATTTGGATATTTAAATTAATTAGATGTAGTTATAAAGGTCAAAGATTATCGATGCCTTAGGCTTTCTTTTTCTTTCCTTTTTTTTTTTTTTGAAATAAAATGTCAGAAGTAGGTAAGGAAAGTAGTAGGAAAATGGAAATGGGGGAGGCGGGGGTGGAAGTACGGGAGGAGGAGGAAAAGAAGGAGGAAGAGGAGGAGGGAAAGGAGGAGGAAGAGGAGGAGGAGGAACGAGAGGAGGAATGAAGCAGACGCATTTCGCATGCTTTTTCATCATTCGAGCATTTCTCTTCCATTCATACATAAAAGTTTGTCGTCAATCAAGTTTTTTGCATGTTTCTGTTGGACGTATGAGCTCTGTTCGTTATGTGCTTGTATAAATCGGTTCTCCGGATTTTTGTTCCGGAATATATATTATGATGTAAAAATTGTCAACCTATGATGAGCAAAACCAAAACCTATAGAAAACCGAAATTGCTGATTGCAGAATCGCATTTATATTCTCTTCTTTAGTTAAAATAATTTGATCAAATTAAGTGTTTTGGAAATTTTTTTCATTACTATCTGAAAATTAATTTTTCTTCAAATATTTCCAATAAATAAATAGGATTTAGGAAAAAAAATCTTTGAATAATTACCAATTGATATTAATATATTTTCATTTCATTTCCAATTCATTAATTTCATCCATTTTCAATTTATAAACTAACTAACAATCATTACTGGTTCGAAACTGAAATGTGCCAACTTCTTCCTATCATTTATCACCTGATGTGAGCAGTTGTGTGGGAGGGAGACAGATGGGGAGGGAATAATGATAAGAGGAAGAGAGGGAGGAAAAAGAGAATGAAAATGTTGATAACATTTCATTTACAGAAACAGATAAGTTTAGCTTAGTCTAGAGTTAAGATGGATAAGATTTGATGATGATGATGATGATGATGATGATGATAATGTTGATGGTGATAATGATGATAGTTTTAGAAGGGATAGAATGGGAATAAATGAATGAAATTAATGAGAAAAGGGAAATAAAATAGATTTAAAGAGGATTATCAAAAGAAAACGAAAAATTTCTAAATTCCTGTATTAGTTTCATCAATTCTTTTATTGAATTTAAATTACTTTCCTCCTTTTCTACTTAATGAAAGTTAATATATTCAATTGTAAAAGTTTGCAAAAGTTCATAACAAAGGACAATTTCTATCTTTTGTTGCGAATCATTTTATCATAATCATTCTTCGAATTTAAATACTGCTCTTTTTTTTTCATATTTGATCCATACTAAGTAATATTTTTCATTTTAGAATACTTAAAATAGTCAATGCTTTTAAAGATAATTTGCTTCAATTACAATTTCGATTCTTCCTCCTTTTTTTTGCCTCTTTCCTGTATTTTACTTCCTCTTCTATAACACAAAGGACAGAAAAAAAATAATATTTAAAAAGTAAGAAAAAGAATAATAAAAAATTGAATTGAAATTTCGTCAAATAAATATGAGTTAATTTTTGGCATAATTTTTTAGTGCATTAAATAGATGATATGGATAATTATTTTTGCGAAAATGCAATTTTTGTCACTTTATTATTCCATGATGATGTCATATGGGAAGGTCAAAGAAATCAGTAATGATTAGTGTTGACAATCGGATTGAAGTACTTTAGCATCATTGGTTTTTTTAATTTTTTTTTTCCCTCATTTTTGTCAAATAGTAGGCAAATTTTTTTCCATTAAATAGAACAGAATTTGGAAAAATTAGGTATATGATATGCTTGATTTTATTTATCATATATAATAAAAAACGAGTAAGGAAGCGAATTTGTGATATTAGTAATTAAATTAAATCCGTTTAATTCGCCAAGTAATTTAATACATAAGAATAATTTGATGAAATTAATAGAATATATAAAATTTATAAAGATAAAAATTGATTAAAAGAGAAAAACTTGATCTTGAATTTTGATTTTTTTTTAGATCAAGCTTTTTATACATATATGTAAATTTTTTTTGCAAGAAATTAATAGATAATATATTAATACCATATAAATGATCAGTGAATAAGTTTAAAATTAGAAAAGAAGGATTGGATGAATGATTACTGTTAAGAGGAAATATTTCCATGAAAATTTACATCGTAATAAAGTGGAATTTTTCATCTGAAAAAACATTGAAAATTATTTTTGCACATGAAAAATAAAAATTTAAAATGCATTTATCACTTAATGCATTTTATTGCGTTACATTTTAAACATTTTATTTCTTTTTTTCTCAATTTGATTTTTAAATTTATTTCTATGTTTCCTCTTTATATATATATA
>JAOVVO010001288.1:0-11449 GCA_028564675.1 Onchocerca lupi | reverse complement strand
TATATATATATATATGAAAGACATAACTCACTTGAAGGCTAAAAAGACCGTATGAACAAATTTTCGGTTTTGAACTTTCGATGCTTTCATAGGCTGAATTTGCTAAAAATCATGTTTTCAAGAATATGAGTATAAAAGACTTGAAAAACCAGATTTTATCATTGTATTCCAACGTATTCTATTACCTTATTAGTTTTGGAAGGAAAGATTTTATTGTAGGAAACAGTAACGCGTTTACTTACACGTCATATGCACTTAGAGTTGTCACATTTAACAAGTCACAAAAATCTTCTGTCTTCTTGGCATCGCAATACATGTATTGTTCTTGGATGTCTTGCTGAAAAATTAGCCGGACCAAGCTGCATGGAGATTTGCACAAGCACCACTCTTAATTATCTTCTCAATAATCTTGTAAGTTTTCCGGGAGTTTTTGCTTTGCTTTCTTCATTTCTAGCATTGTAATCAGCAGTAAAACAGAATAATTTAAAAATAGCATTTAGTGTTTTCCCTAGTGGATTTCTGTATTCAGCATGATTTCTATATTTTCGCTTCAACGATCGAAGAAATTTTGAATACAAGACAGATCTGAGTTTTTTTTCTTTAAATAGAAATTCAAAAAAATGTAAAGTTGGATGTAAATTGGTTTTTCGTTCATTTTTTTTAAATATTAGGACTCTCTTATATTATCCAATTTTTAATACTTCTCTTCTTTACGTGCAGTATTTTTTTAAGCGAATTTTTAAAGGAACCTACGGGCGATCCTCAAGTCATTCTGTTTTCACTGATTGCTTTGGAAAAATTCGCTCAAACGAGCGAAAACAAGTTAATAATATGTCGACGACTGGAGCAAATGGAACAGAATCCATTATTGGTGAGATTAAGTTTAAGTTTTAGTGGTCTTATCCAGTTTATATTCAAAGTAAAGCCCCATAATTTCTACTCATATATAGTATATATATAATTTTGAAGACACATAAATAGTTATAGAGTTCATCACTTTAGGATTTAAAAGTAGAATATGCGGAAAAATAATTTAAAAATCAGTTCAAATGGCAATAGTTCCCGACTTTTTTGTCTTTTAGGTCTTAGAATCATGGCTGAGGGATCCAAAAATTGAAAATGATTGGATGAAACAGCAAGTTGCATTTTGTGCGCAGTGGACGTTGGACAATGTCTGTAAGTGTTTTTGTTAAAATGCTGTGGTAGAAAACACTTATTATACCTTTGTCTCTTAATTAATGAGAATTTTTCATATTTATGAAAAGTAGGAGTATTGGACCCATTAATTATTCTGTTTCATTTTTAATATATTTGGAAAACTTTATTTTATAGTTAATCAAAAAAATTTTTAAACATTAAAAATATAAGAGCGTTGTTGTTTTAGCTTTCGTCTTGTTGAAATAAATTGACTAGTTCTTTGAAATAGCAACATGAAAATATAAGTGGTGAACAGATAAAACTATTAATATTTCTCTTTTATAGACGAAAATTTATAACGGACGAAAATTGTATTTTTATGTTAATTTTGCAATTATTGAACTTTGTAGTTGTTATCGAGAGCCGTATTCCTTCATACATGACTATAAATGTTGATGACATCAATGCTATGTTAAATCATGAGGATGTCAGCGAGTATCTGAAAATTGGTCCTAATGGCTTAGAGGTAACTACTGTTTACTGCAGTAACCTAGTAACTTTATTGGATGAGAAAAAAGGTAAGATATAGCTGAGCAATAGATTATTCCGTACTTTTACGACATTTCGTATATGGACCGAATACGAGAATTCTAATTGTTGAAGGAAATGGTGGTAACTTATATTTTTTCATTCCTAGCATAATTGTTTGAAATCTATCAATTTCATATTTACATCACTAGTTTTAAGTTACCGTTATCTGTATTTTTTACAGTTTTTAGGCACGATGTGATGTTTCATCGTTTGAATCAGTTCGATGTACTTTTGAAGCTACACATGGAATTTGGTTTTACGAAGCTGTGATCCTAACTCCCGGTGTAATGCAAATTGGATTTGCCACGAAACAAAGTCGTTTTTCAAATCAGGTATGTATGTTAGTTATTCTTTCTAAATCTTTTCTAATTTCCTTTAAAAAATTAGCAATTAATTGTCTGTATATAGTGACCATCATATATTGAAGGCTATTCTCGCTTTTCATTGTTAGGAAGGTTATGGAATCGGTGATGATGATTGTTCAATAGCGTACGATGGTTGTCGACAATTGATTTGGCATAATGCAGACTGTACGAAAATCGAACATGATCACTGGAAAGCTGGTAAGACCTTCTAAAAGCGGAAAAAGATTTCTTACTAGCATTCTGTTGAGAATATTGAGCTCGATATTGCAATGAATCATGCTTCAGCAGTTGATATATTGCATGAATCTTCTCAAAGGCTCTCTGTTCTTATTTAAATATTGTAGAGAAATAGCACTTTATATTCTTTATTACTAGTTTTACCTATACTGTCAGTGATTTGGATTTGCAAAAGTTGTTTTCAACCTTGATGAAATAAGTAATGCTGAAAAATAGATTTAGTAATTACCAAATCTTGTTTCTAAGCATTATTTACTTTCTGAAAATTTTTGAAAGTATGTGCGATTCTCTCGAAGCATTGTAATCATACAGTTTGGGATATTCGTTTTTAAAGTACTTAACTTAAATTTTGATGCTGCGCTGAATAACAAATCGTGATTGATAATGAAGTCGTCGAATTTTGATTAAATTAGATTGATCTATCGGTGATGTAGATTAGACTATACTTTTTCACTATTTTAGCTTATGAAAGTCAGTTGCAGGTGATATTCTCGGTTGCTTACTAAATCTTCAGGACGGCTATGTACAGTTTTATCTTAATGGTCTATCGCTGCGTCAACCGCATCGTGCATTTCTCGATAGGCGGAATAAAAATTCTGGATTTTTTGCAGCTGCATCGTTCATGAGCTTTCAACATTGTCGTTTCAATTTTGGCCTAAAACCGTTCAAGTTAGTTTTTCAATAAAAGAAGATACAAAAAAGTGATGGAAAGAGAAAACGCTATGAGAACTTTTTGGATGTATTTGTTAGGATACTTCTCATAATCTTCTAAAAATACAGACAGTGCATTAAAGCTTGGTCTTTTGAATTTTTTAGTCCGATAGTATAATTGGGATCAATTTCCGAAACCTTTACAATGCACGAGATTGTAAAATTGTGGAAATAATTGTAAATTTATAGGTTTCCCCCCGTGGACATAATATTTAAGAGTTTCAACGATAGCGGTACACTCTTCTCTGAACAAAAAGCCATCCTTCCACGGTCAGTTAATTTTTTTCGTATTATGTAGAATTTAGGAAATAACAGCAGAAATGAGATGAGAGAAGTTTTGGTTGGGAAAATGATGACAGTGGAATTAAGTTAATCAAGTTCGATAATGTAAAATAAAATTAGTGTAATAAAACAAAATCATTTACTCTAACGTTTCATAGTCTCATTTAAAAATTTGTTCCTATTCGAGGATCTATGATATTTTGTTTCTTTCTCCTTTCTTTCCTTCTTTTTTTTTTCCGTTTTGCTACTTCTAATAATGTGTTATTACAGACAGCGAAGAATTGAACTCCTTACACAAATATCTATAGCAGATGATGCATGTACTTTATGTTACGCAAATTCAATTGATACTGTTCTGAAACCGTGCAGACATGGGTAACTTTTTGGAGATCACAGTTTCGGCTATCTTTCTTTATTTGAGAATTGAATTTTATAGCTTTTAAAAATTGAGGGACGATTTTTTTATCATTCCATGAAAATCAGTCAATATCATGTTTTCAGCGGGATTTGCTACTCTTGCTCGGAGCAGATTGAACTTTGCCCACTATGTCGTGAAACAATCACAGAGCGTGTAAAGATGTGTAAACGAACGTCGATGCTGATACAGCATAATGGATCAAAATTGCCAGATAACACTAATATTGATAATATGTCATTATGTAATATGAATTTACATTCCTTGTAATAATGATTTGCATAATTGGAATCAATTTCGAAATTTAATTTTGAAGCAAATTTTTGTTGTAAATATATGTTTGAACGATGAAAATTTGGATGACATATTTCTTATTTAAACTTCTTTATGTCTCTTACGTATTACATTCAACTGTGAGATGTTAAAAAGAAGATTCGGCCGCCTTCTAATCTTCAGGAGATCGAAAAATGACAGTAGATAGAATGAGGGAAAAGCGAGAAAATAGCATAGTTGGTTAATCTTATTTATCATTTGTGAGATTACTTCAAAAATTATTTTGTTAATTCAGGGAAATATTTGTATATTAGAGTAAATAGCAATTAATTCCTTACAATTTAAACACAAGCCCAGTTTTCCATAAAAAAACTGCAAAAATTGAAAAAACTGCAATTCAAAATGTTTTTTGGATTTTAATATCCAAAAAACATTTTGAATTGATAGAGAGCAACTGAAGATAATTTTCCTTCATACTATCCTATTTGCTTGACTAGCAAACTGTGAATTAAAAATGCCTTGTGGATTTCTAATATTTGTCATTGTATATATACTGTCTTGCCGGTAAATTCAGAATTTTTGTGGGAAATTAAAATGCTGTTTACATGTTGATGTTATTCCAGAATTTTCATATCTATTTATCTTTTCTTGGTAAATTCAAATATTTTATGGTAAATTATGTTTTTGAAACTCACTCAAACGAGTTAAGTAATAGTAAGGCTTTCATTTAATTTCGCTGCTTTCACTTATAAATAATTATTTAGAATTCTGTGACATTGATATGGGGAAAAAAGAGCCTTGTTTTACCAATGCTTCATGTTTTTATTGCTTGTGTTATTTATTTTTTAAACTTTTGCTTCTTTCACTTTTCTTTAATATCTTTATTTTGCATATAATTAAGTATTAAATTGCAGTGAATTTTATTAGAACTTTGTCACCAACTTTTGGTAATAAATTTCAAGAATTTTTTTTGCAATTATTTTGGCCACTGACGAAAATTTTTAAATTACTGTGTTGAAATGAATTCCATTTTTAACTGCGATATTGAGCAATCAGTTCTCAATTTTTTTTTTCAGTTTTTTATCCGAAAAATACTTACTTACAAATAACTGAATTTTCAAATTGTAGTGTTTGGTGATGTCATAATGAATTCAGACAGTGTTCGATGACACATTCAGGTTTTTGTACTGTTTCCGAAGCATGATGTTCAGTCTATAATTTATCATAAATTGTCCATTTTTCGAAATTCTGTTTTCAAAATTGCATTATTAATACTTTTGCATGACATGGAAATAAATTGTTATATTATTACCAGTCTTGGTTCATGTTTTAGTCGTGGCTAGTTATCCCTATTTTTGTTTTACTTCGGTTAGTAAGTTTAATGAATAAAGTTAAGTAGCAAATGTTTGGTGGGTAAAAGGCTAGCTTAAATTTTAGTGAAGCGTACAACCAAGCGTAAAATTTTATTGCCGTTCTGATTTAATTTTCTTACTTTTTAGAAATATAATTTGTACGAGTAAATTTCGTACTAAATATTCTATAAAGATCGGACTGTTATCTGATGCTTGATGATCGAGTATTTTGAACGTAGATGTTCAGTCGTTTGTTTTAGGCTTCAAATTTAAGAAATTAAGAAATATGGCTCCTGTTACAAAGACCAGTCGGAAGCGAAAAAGTGAGATGGAGCTTCTTGATGAAGTGGAAGTCATTAGTGTTCAAAGAGATAAGGTAACAGATGTTTTCGAGATATATCTAATTTGTAAGATGTAGTGATCCTTAAATTCGGTTATATTTGATACTTGTTATGTTCTTAAAATAGGATACGAACTCTAAAAATATTTTGCAGAATTTATGAATAAATTTGTGAATTCTAAACGCTTCGTTCATTTCAGGAAGCACACGACGCTGGCACTTCTAAAACAGATCGTTGCCTTCCAAACAATAATAATAGTAAGTTGATGAAATGATCCAAATTTAAAGTCGATAATTGCATTTGAATTGGATCGCATACATTGCATAGAGAAGAGTGGTACAACTTTTAAAAGACCACAAAAGTATGACATCTTAAAATTTGCTTCATTTCGATAAGAAACAACTCAATATTCAGAAAATGCTTACCTTCCATACAAAGAAAGCGAATGGTCGCCATTGTTTTTGTATCGCACTTCATTAGATCTGACATTGGCAGCAATACGGCAGTCTGGTTCCGAAGGCATAGGACGCTATGAAATTGGAAAAACTTATGGAATGGATACAACAACAAAAGCTGGAAATCGTCGGGTCTCGGCAAATATCGTGAATGGAATCAAATCATTTCCTGACCATTTTGGACAATACCAGAAAATGGAAGGCAAAATTAGATGTATAAAGTAACACCTTATTCAAAATATCAGTTTTTTTAACGGAAAATTATATTGTGTAATACTTAAAATTTCTTTTCAGATATTACTGGAAAGTAGCTACTCATCCAGAGAGTTTCATTTACCTTTTCAAAAAGTGGAAAGCAGTGGTTGGTGATGATTGTCCGTTCCGGATTGGTGAAGTTTTGAAATTCCCAAATACTAATTTAAGTACGCTTTTTCTGTTTTAATGAGGTTATAGTCAAAACTAATTTTTAAAAGATAACTTATGTTGCAATATTAAAGTTTGAATTTTTCTATGCCAGTTATTCTTATGCTTTTAATTCAGGTACCCTACGAATAAGTGATGTTTCATTGCGACGATTAATCGATATAATGAAAGTTCTGAAGGAGCATCGTGTTATTGTGACAGTTCATCATTTTATGAAAATTATCACAGACATGGAACTTGAATATGGTCTTCGCTATCAGGTATTTTATGTCATGATTCTTCGACTATTTTGGTCTTTATAAATAGAGTTTTTGGAAACAAGTACATGGTGAGTGCAATTTGCATTTCGAAATATTTCAGTTTTATCTCCAAAAAAAAAAAAAAAGAAAAAAGAAAAAAAAAGTTAAAGTTTTTGTTTCTTTTTTCGTCTTATTCAAACGTCTTACTATACTTATGTGATTTTTGCTACCTTAATTTCTTTTGTCATTTAGATTGATAAAAAGTCTTTATTAAAATGTTTGAAAGCACTCGAAAAGAAAGGTTATCTACATATGTTTCAAACCATTGTTGTGGAAGAGTTTCGGTCAAATAAGGTAAATTTTTATTCTGTTATTGGCAGTGTTTCTTAATAATGTAGATATCAATGTTGTAACTTCCATAATTTAAATTTCTTCATTGGAATAAAGAACATTGGCAAAATCACTTGGACCAAAAAGTACCAATGAGTTTTACAAATAATTTGATCAAAATATATTTCAAAAGCTTTATTCATAGTGGAACTTTGAATTTTAGATTTTAGTTATCACCAAAAGTGACATAGCTGAAGCATCACATCCAGAAGTGGAAGCAGCTATCCGTCTAACAATCAGTGACTATAATGAAAGGGGACGAGTATTTCCACATGGACAGTTGAGGTTTGCAGTTATTAAAAGAAGGGATACACAAATTTTATAAAATTATTTCTCTGGTTATTTTCAAATATATCTGTAGTCTTTTTGCTATTTCGTAATACTCGTTTTCCAGTCATTTTTTTTCTGCTTTGCCATTTTGCATATCAATTTTGTAAACGCATTCTTGAATGCTATTCTAATGTTATATGCAAGGCTGCTATATAGACAACCAATTCTGTTTCAAATTATTTATGTTTGCAGGGGTAATAGCACAATTTCAAAATGAAAAAGTTTCAGAGCTTAGAAATATAATTTTTCAAACATATAATTTTTCAGACTCAATTGTAAAAAAACAGAGAAAGATGGTGACAAATCACCTGATTTCGCGTCGGAAGATATTGTAAGTATCTTCCCTTGCATATTAATTATGCGAATAAAGACTTTATACTACTTTCATTTTTATTACAAATTCTCTATACAGCCTGGCCATCCCTTTTCAATTTCAAATCTGTTTCTCAGTTTATCCAAAAAGTGGTTATTCATAGCATTTGCAAAGCATACTATGAAGTCAATAATTTGAAAACGGATGGTTTTTTTACTAACTCAATTTAATCGATGGTATTTGTTTAAATAGTTGATTAATTATGCATCATTTTGTAAAAAACAATGAAGTCAAATGAAAATAATAGTAATTGATACCAAAAAATAATACCGGTCCTTGTAAAATGTATCAAAAACCGAAAATTGATGATTTGCACAGCTCAATGAACTATATTACAGGAAATGCTTGAGAATGACAATTTAAAAGAAATGACGGTTGATAAAAGATTGGCAATGTTTCGATTGCAGATGATGCGACGCTTATCCATAATTTTTCCTGAGCAACAATCAAATGTATGAAGTTTACTGAATTTACATCACATTTTTTTTGTGGGCAGCACGTTTGGTATGACAGTTTTTTAGTGTCTCAACAAATGACCATTTTTTAATGGAATAATTTTTGAAAAAGAGCTTTGCTTGAATTTTTGTGAACTGGGTAGGGGATTTATTTATAATTTTAGCGTGAGCGCAGTCTGATTATTAAAACTGTTTATAGAGATGTTCAAATAATCGACCAATTTATCACATAAAAAGAAAATATATTTCAAAATTTGGAAGTATCTTGCTTGGATTTTAAATAAATTTGAGAAGTTTTCGGTTTCGGGTGATGACTTTCCGTAGGAGTTATACTCATTTTTTTTGGTTAGCCAACATTTATTTGGTTAAAATTTTATTTACAATCCAAAAATTGTAGATTTATAGGAAGAATCATTTTTTGATTTTGAGAGTAGGGGCGAGATTACTTCGGAATAGAAGTTTGGATGATTTTTACTTATTTGTTTGAATAAGTAGACCAGAATTTTATCATTGTTAATGTTTATATTTTTTCTACCAAATAGAAAATTCCAAATTATTTGCTAATGATAATTATTCCAAAATCTTATGTGATAGGTTGTGACTTCCTTCTTTGTCAGAGGTTTTAATTATTTCAAATTTTATAAGTGTTAAAACCTTATTTGTCTTGCAGAATGCTGTAGAAGGTCAATCCGAACTTCATGTTGAATCGTCAGATATCACCAGTGAAGTAGAGATTATTCTTCCACAAACTGGACATACAAATAAAAATGCAATTTCAGTAGATGAAAATAATTCAAATTTGATCCAATCTAGTGCTTCAGCAACTAATGAGAAGTTGCCAGTAAACACTCGATTACCCACTGATATGTATGGTCAACAAAATAAAATGATTCGATGTTGTATAATACATCAGTTAGTATGGCACTGCTTATATGGATTGCCGCAAGGAACAAAGCCAAATGTATGGGAAAGGTGAATGGAATTTTAGTTGAATTCATTTTCCAAATTGTTACTGAATGCAAATGTACTTACATAGTTTCCTTCTTGTATTGCTGTTTGAGTGCTATATTACTGTATATTCAGAAAAAATTTATTTCTTTAAAATATATACTTAGAAACTCAAATCATATGTTACTTGAGTACAAAGCAATCAAAATGAAACGATTTCGATGTCACACGTATTCTGTTTCTCATAAATATGCAATTTGGATTAATTTTTAGATATATTTGGAGATAAGACATTTATATTAGATTTTGGAATATATTGTAATAAGCTCAGCAGGTTTATATTTTAATAGCTGATTAATATTTCTCATAAAATGTAGTGATTTCTAAAATTTTCATTCGAAAAAAATGATTTCTGAAATCTCTGAATTTATTCTACTGACTGTTCAGTTAATATTAAATTTAATTCCAATTATCAATTTTATTTTCTAATTTCATTCTCAACTTATGTTGACATGTATAGATTTCCACCTTGTCAAGCGCCTGGACCAGGAACGCCAGCCAACCAGTGTCCAGTTTATGTGGATGATGAATCTCCATATCGTTTCGTACCACCGATACCACCACATCAGGATTTGCCATATGGATGGTTCTTATTGCAAGATTTGATAAGTGTGTTGCCATTATCGATCTATGTGTTATTTGTAAACATGAAGAATAAGGTAACATAATTAAAATTTGCTGCAAATTTTTTTTTTTCTTTTTTTTTTTTTTTTTATTTTTTTTTCTTTTTTCTGATTTTTATAAAAAAAAATCACCAGTCAGACCTCTTCCTTTTTTAGTAAATCTAAATAAATTTCAGATATTTTAATTTTAGGTTGATGTAATTGAATCCTATTTGAAGGATCCAATTTTACGGCATATGTTAATTAGTGATCTTCCAATAAATATACGTGTGAAGTTATTGGGTAATAAAAAGGCTGTTCTACAGGTATAGATAACTAAAATTTAAGCAGTTAATTAATGCATCTATTTTATCTATTTCCATTATTTATAGTTTGAACTGAAAATTTTTGTAAAATTATTTGATATATTGATCATAATTTCTCAGTCTTCGATTTTTTTAGCTGGAGCATATTTTGCTTACTCTGTGTGGTTTTGGGTTGGCGAGAGTGGGTCCAACTATGGATGCAAAAAAAGTAACAGGTGTAGAATTGGTAAGGTTTCTTTCGTCAGAAAATTTGGACGGTGAAATCATTGTCGTCTGTATTTCACGTTCTCATTTTTTAGCAATATTTTTACCTCTCTCGCAGTGGTTATTTGCGTGATACAAGTACTTCGCAAAAGGGATATTGTCGTGTATCAATGCCAATTGATCAGTACACCAAATATGAATATACATTCTACACAATGGATGTGAGAAAAAAAATTTTTTTTAATGGTTTGCTTAGTAATATGCAGTGAAAATGAATTTTTGATTTAAATCCAAATTTAATACCTTAGAAATTTTTGCATATTGTTGGTAGAGAATATGCAAATAATTAAGCGTAAGCTGAAAAAATTTTCAATTTTTTTTTCTTTTGTTTCATAACCCTTCAATTTTTAAATTCGGCGTTTGCTGGAAAAAAAATTATATTTTTTTATTTTGTTATATTATCCGTCAATTTCTAAATTGACATTTACAGGATGTAATCTGTTATTGGCATCATCTGCGAGCAATTGTGCAAAGTACACCATTATCGTTTAGAATGGAAACATCGGTTAATTTCTTTCGTATTTGCTTAATGTCACTTAATTTTATTAATGATTTCGTCAAATTCATTAATGCTTCTAATTTTTCTGACGAACTAAATTTCATTTCAAGTTTTAGGACCTGCGATATTTCTCAGAATAATGGAAATTTTTTTAAAAATTTGCAGAAATTTCCATTACATTCAAAAGGTAGATTATTAAGAAACTAAAGAATGTAATGTGACAGAGAATCAAATCCTCAATTATGAATTTATCGAATTCGTTTTTAATTCATCTTACTAAAGTGTGTTTGAAATATAGAATTTTTGCTAGGATTTATAAAGCATAATTTTGTGTATTTTCAGCAAGAAGATGTACGGCTCTATAAGAAATATACAATTGGA
>JAOVVO010001287.1:0-11504 GCA_028564675.1 Onchocerca lupi | reverse complement strand
GAAAGGATTGAACATGATATATCTTTGAATTTATCAATAGAAAAGCTCTAATAAATCATTAATGCAAAAAAATGACACTGAAAAAATTAAAATTATTTGGAAAAAATAAAAGTAAATCGTGCTAGTAGTAATTTTGAACCTAGTTTGGATTAGTCTAACATTTGGGATTTGTAAACATAGAATGATACATGAATAATAAATAATAATATAGAAGAATCATTTAATAGATGATAATTATTACGGAAATCATAAAAATTAACCGTCAACTCCCGTATATTTCACAACTTGCAATGCTTGTTCATAGCTTTTGATATTTCCATTTGCAATTACAGGGATAGATAGGTTTGATTTGATCAACTTAATCATATCATAATCTGCAGGTTCCGATCGCTGTTCAGGTGTCCGTCCGTGTACTGTTATAAATGAAACACCGGCTCTTTCTGCTTGACGACATGTTTCTAAAGTTAATTGGGGATTCGGTTTTAATCGAATTTTAATGGAAACCTGAAATTCGCATATGTTTGCATATTTGAATAATAGAAGTTGCTGATATTATTTACCAAGAAAATTTTTAGTAAACTGATTAATATTACAGTGAAATCTGGTTTCGAAATTCGCCGACGTGTAGTTGCAATGATATCAGCGATTCGAACGGGATCTGTCAATAAACTGGAGCCATATCCTTCTTTCATGACATCTCTTTGTGGACAACCACAGTTCAGATCAATACCCCGACAGTATCTGATTGAGTATAAACATTAGTTATAATGTATAGTTTGATTTGATCAACTTGATTATATCAAAAGTCTAAAGTCCCGACCGTAATTCAGAGTGCTCATGCGCTGTTATAAAATGAAATATCGGCTAGCTAAAATATATTTTTAAGAGAGAATATAATGTAATACCTGCTTATAAACATAGCTGCTGTGGAAAATTCCTCTGGCTCGTTGGTAGCAAACTGCACAATAGTTGGATCGTCACCTGTATAAAATAACAATCTATAAAGTAACTCAAGGTGAGTTAACTTCCACCAGCAAATTGAATTCAGAAGTTATCAAAAAAAAAAATCGAATAAGAGAGATCCGAGTGAATGGTAATATAAAATTGAGCTATTAGCAATCATACTCGTTTATTTGTCTGAATACTTTAGTGCTTGAGTATTTTTCATCTTTCACAACTAAAGGCAGTTTCGAAATTATTAAAACGAATCAAATGAAACATTATAGAAACATTATAGATGTCAAGATGAACCTGGACAAGTAGTGAATTCTGCAGATCGACACTGTTCGGAAGCAATGAAATGTTTTGCATAAATCATGGGTGTAAATGCAACATCTGCTGAATACAATCGAACTAACATTCGAAAAGGTAATCTACAAAAAATAAATTACTTCTATCAAATAATGATAATTTCCCGACGACAATTAGGTCTCAAATGCTCGTTTAAACTTGACGTTTCAATCACTTAACCTAACCAATTTTGTAATTTAATTTGGAAAAGTGTATATACAAATTTCTCTATCTTCAATTTTATCTTGATGTACTTCAACTTTTATTGAGTTATGTTATATTTAATATTGGGAACGAAAATTTCGTTCCATTCAATGAATAGAACAATGCAAAAAACAAGTGAGAAAACAATGACAATCATTAAAATGATAAGCGACAAAATTCTCAACAGTAAATTGATGGAGCAATTATAATGCAAGTAAACCTACAAGTACGTGTAACTACAGATTTATATTAATTAGAAAGTAAAAAAATAAGTAAAGCGGAAGAAAAAACTTACTTTGAATATCGTACCATTGGTGCAGCAACAAATACAGGAACATCACTATCAGTACATATTTTCTTGGTGACATTTTTTCTTTCATTATTTTCTCCGACTAACAGATCATATAACTGACCTTTCATCACTGCAATCACAAAATATTCTTTCTAAGAAGATTAAAGCAATTAGCAAGTCAACGGCAACTACCAAATCATTACAGAATCCATTATATCTGGAGTTTATCTAAGCTTATTATCCTAAGATAACCTGACATCTATGCCGATAGCTTGACCTTTAAATCAGTAGCTCAATCTCTAAGCAACAGCTTGATCTCTGAAGCAATAGCTTAATCTTTGCACCAACAACTTGATTTTTACATCAGCAGTTTGATTTCCACAGCGATAGTTCAATTTTGATAAACGATAGTTTGAAGCAAGTGAATAAAACGGAGAGTACCAAAAATTTCGTCCATTAGTTCGAGATTGTTCTACATATATTTAGTTGGAATACGTACATTCAAATAATAAATGATTTAAGGTTACCACTATTACTGTTATCCGATTATTGAAATATTAAATTAATTTTATTGAAAATGATATAAATATTCCCTTACGCGACATAACAATAATTTTAATTGAATAAAGGATCTAAATCGAATCAAAATTGATTGTCAGATTTTTGAATTTCTAAGAACTCTTGATATCCATGATTTTATCCAATTTTAAGTAATAATTCCAGAATTCTAATCAGTTTCAAATATTCTGATTCCCAACAATTCTTAAATATCGCGGTATCTAAACAGCTAGCTAACTCAGGGATGTCGAAACCAAGAATTTCGCTAATTTCCGATCATATCCGCAGTCAATGGAATTGTAAAATATTAAGGAACAAGAGTTTTCATTGCGACTTCTTCAAAGTGATACACCAAATGGTGACTGAGTGTGATGTCGGGCGACTTAAGCTCCAGGAGTTCCGGTGTGTCTGGGGAAGTTGGTGGTTCCACGGTGTCTCGGGTAGTGCCAGAAATATCGGAAGTGTTGTGAGGTGTGGGTTATATCAGTTTCTTGGTTGTTGGATGATTACGTAGAACCCATGATTTTAGTGAATTGATGCGCCATTTTTATCTCTTATAATGCTCGAAAATCGTCAATTTATATGAGATTATGTATAGCAGAATATAATGGATACCAGTGAGGATAACGATATCAACGAAATGCCATCAATGGAGCCAGCGGAAAATATGATGGAGACAGAAATGGTTATGATAAAGAATGAAACTGAAACGGTTGAACAGGAAGCTACAGAGATAAAAATGGATCCTGATATAGATACCATGGAAAGTCCTATGGAAACCAATGAAAATGAAGCGAATATTACCGAAACACTTGCCTCAAGTACGTCTTTTATTTGTTACTTCTTATGTATTTGTTCTGATAAATTAGTCATTAAACGTTTTGATGGTGCTTGACATAATTCATATCATCACTTACGATCGTATGAGATAATAAATAAGTGATTCTGTATATAAGTGGTTCTGTATACAATATATATGACAAAAAGAATTTTGGTTGCATTTTTGCGAAGCTAAAAGTATAACGTACTCAGAAGATCAGAAAAATCTTTTTAAATAGCTATAAATATATAATATTCCGAGCGTCGTGTTTGGTTAGAATTTCATTCATGAGAAATTGATGTATATGTTATGGTTCTGATTGCTCCTATTTGTTCTCGTTAGCTGGGGAATGCTGAATTGAACAGAATTATGATCTTCAGGTGATAACGTTAGTATGGGGTCACAATTCGAGAAGGATTCTTTCAAGCGCTTCGAAATGTTGCTAAAGAAAACAGAGAATTTCTCGCACTGTTTAAGTGCAGGAGATGTTGAAAGTGTTGACGGTAAATCTTAATTATTACGCAATTACAGTTATGATTTGTAGATATCATGCACTTCTTTTTGCTCTTAGCGTAGATGATATGCTATTAAACAAGTGAGAAAAACAAATTTGCGTTTTGTTTGAAGTTATCTGTAGTAAGATTTGTTGCAAATACGTGAATTTTAAGGATTTGAAGTAATTTTTCTCTTATTCTTTTATTCATTCGTAACACTCGAGAAGAGCATAAATTATATTTTTATTAATACAAATTATGAATATTCCAGTGAGTTCATCAAACAGTATGGGAGCGAAAGGACGTCCTCGAAATCATTCTGAAGGTGATCATCGCCATCGTAAAACGGAGAAGGAAGAGGATGAAGAGTTGATAAATCAGGTGAAAAAAAGCGAAACACTGATTCGGTTAGTATAAACTTCCTTTAAATCATTTTGGTGCGAAAATTGTGTTTATTAGGTTTTTTCTTTGTTTATTATTTATAAACTATTTGCTATTTATTGAATACTAATTGATATTTCTTATAGATTTGAAAAAACTCCATTTTATATTGAAAATGGTGAAATGCGCGACTATCAGATACGAGGACTTAATTGGCTTATTTCGTTACAACATAACGGTATTAATGGGATCCTTGCTGATGAAATGGTATATTTCGGATATTTTAATCTTTAATTAAAATTTTAAAGGTTGCCTAAGCGCACCTTGTTTTTCTTAGTATGCCTTTCAATTGATATTTTCAATAAGCATCAGGAAGCAGTATCATGAAATCATTCGTAAGCATTTTCTAGGGTTTGGGTAAAACATTGCAAACAGTTGCGGTAATAGGCTTTATGAAGCATTACAAAAATGCATCTGGACCACACTTAGTCATCGCTCCGAAATCAACACTGCAGAATTGGATTAATGAATTTGGAAAATGGTGCCCTTCATTGAAAGCCGTCGCACTTATCGGTATTGCCGAAGCGCGAGTAAGATTTGATTATTGTGTTTATTATCTACTTTTTTTCTTAATTCTCTTTATATTTAAGTACTTAGTCCTATATATTGCTTCATCTATTTTTTGTATCATGCTGTTTTATTATTTCATTGTTTTTACTTAATTAAGTTGCTTAACAACTTTTTTAGGCGGATTTAATACGTAATGAAATTTTGCCTGGAAAATGGGATGTTTTAGTGACATCATATGAGATGGTTTTGAAGGAAAAATCATTGTTAAGAAAATATGCGTGGCAATATCTTGTTATTGATGAAGCACACCGTATCAAAAATGAACATTCCAAGGTAAAGTCTAAGACCATTTTTCTTTTCTTTTGTTTGCATATGCATTTCTGCTTCCCAAAGTAATTCATTATTGTTTACAATATAATTTATGCATTGCTGTTACTTTTATAAGAGATGTCGCGACAAATTTAGGGAAGAATTGTATTTTTAAAATTGTATATTTTAGCTGTCAGAGATCGTTCGCGAATTCAAATCAAAACATCGTTTATTAATCACGGGAACACCTTTGCAAAATAATTTGCATGAACTGTGGGCATTACTTAATTTCTTGTTACCGGATATGTTCGCACTTGCATCTGATTTCGATTCTTGGTTTACCACGAATGATATGATGAGCAACCAGGATCTTGTTGCGCGTTTGCATAAGGTAATCCTTCTTTCTTTTGTTGATATATTTTTGTGCGATGCTTCAATTTCTCTTCACTGGAATACGGGCTTTCCATTATTACCTAGTAATTTTCATTCTATAGTAAAATTTGAAGTCATAGTTTTTCTTTTAGAAATAGCATTAGAAAAATTCAGCCAAATGAAGCATGTTTTATTTAGGTTTTGAAACCATTTTTGCTGCGACGTTTGAAGTCAGACGTCGAAAAAACTCTTCTTCCAAAGAAGGAAGTAAAAATTTATGTGGGAATGTCAAAGATGCAAAGAGAATGGTAATTTTGTTTCATTTGCTGTATAAAGTTATTGTAAACTATTGATAGTGCAATGCATGCGATTTTTTGTATAGTTGTTATTCTTCATTATGTTTACATATTTATTTGGTGTAACAATTAAGATTTTTTGAAAGTATCAAAATGATTGAGAATATTAATTTGTAAAATGTAACTTTTATTGCATAAAATTCTTGAATTTTATTTTCAATCTTTTTGTTTGTAGGTATACCAAGATCTTAATGAAAGATATCGATGTCGTTAATGGAGCCGGCAAATTGGAAAAGGTTAGTTATTTTTCGGGAAACTATAAAACTAATTCAAATGCAATGAATTTATTTTTTCCGGAATATCCTGTTTAAATGTCAGCATTAGTTTATGGGAACTCGGAATGTGTCATAGTAGTTTTAATAGAATATCCAAAAACCTCAGAAATAAGACTGTTTTTAAATAAATACTGCTGAATAATGTTTAAATCCATTTAAACATTATATTCAGCAGTTTTTAATAAAAAATAGCCTTATATCTGAAGCTTTTGGATTTTTAATTGTTGGAGAGCAGAGAGTGAAAGTTCCAAAAAATAAATTTTCATGAATTTATGCACTATTTTCTCAAAAGGAATATAATTGTTTTTAAGGCGCGAATAATGAATATCTTGATGCACTTGCGGAAATGTTGTAATCACCCATATTTATTCGATGGTGCTGAACCGGGTCCTCCATATACTACGGATCAACATCTGGTTGACAACTCGGGGAAAATGGTTCTTCTGGATAAGTTATTGATGAAGTTGAAAGAACAAGGTTATATTTTTGATCATATCATTTATTACTCTATTAAAAAAAGAAATCCTGTTTTTTTTTTTTTTTTTTTTTTTTTTTTTTTTTGTAACGATACTTTTAATTAAAATGTAGTGCGAATTAATTGCGCAAATACTATTTAAAATTCAAGGAATAGAAATGTTGAAATTTTTCAGGATCTCGAGTCTTAATATTTTCTTCTATGTCTCGAATGTTGGATTTATTAGAAGATTATTGTTGGTGGCGTGGTTATCGCTATTGTCGCTTAGATGGGCAAACTGTTCATGATGAACGTCAAAAGTCCATCGATGAATTTAATAAGCCGGATTCAGACAAGTTCATTTTTATGCTTACAACACGCGCAGGTGGTCTTGGAATTAATCTTACTGCTGCGGATGTTGTTATCATTTACGATAGTGATTGGAATCCACAAGTAGATTTGCAAGCAATGGTTGGTGTTTTCTTCCATCTTTACGTGATAATTCACTGTTTCTATGCTTTATCTACATTTATTTCATTGTTATCGTACAAGTTTAACGATTGATTTTCATGAAATTTACAGAACTTTTTTTATCAAGAGAGTTACAATTTTCATTATATTCGAGTTTAGGATCGTGCGCATCGTATTGGACAAAAAAAACAGGTTCGCGTTTTTCGATTTATAACAGATAACACTGTGGATGAGAGAATCATTGAGCGAGCTGAAATGAAACTTCATCTTGATTCAATCGTCATACAACAGGTACTTGAATAATGGTTTTCAAATCTCTTTAAGTTCACAACTAATTAAGCATATGATATTGAATTAAGATGCAATATATCAGTCTTTGTGTTTTCAATCGTAGTTTTTAATATGTTTGCTATTTGTATGTTATTTTCAATTTCAAATCGCAGTACAGGTATCAAATTTGAAACTTCTGAATTGTTTAATGTTTTGGAATTATTCATTTATCATTCATTTTTTTTTTTTTTTTTTGCTTGAATGGAGTTGTATTTTGCATTCGTTACGATATCAGTCCTGACAAGATCAAAAAACATACCGTTTGAAAGTTCTATTTTCAGCTCTATGTTTTAGTCTGAAAATGTAATAAAAAACAAATTCTTTACCAGAATTGTCAACCATTATGAGTAATTGGTGCTGTTCTAAATATTTTGTACTGTTTATCTTTTTACTATTTTCTTCGATTTTGTAGGGACGATTGACAGATTCCCAAAAAGCTTTGGGTAAAGAAGACATGCTGGATATGATCAGACATGGAGCTGATCAAGTGTTTGCTTCCAAAGACAGTACAGTTACAGATGAAAATATAGATACTATTTTGGAAAAAGCAGAACAGAAAACAGAGGTACAATTACCAATTATTGTGCATAAATTTTTGATAATATTTTATCATATCTCAAATACTTTAAGAAAAGATCGGCTTATTAAAAATCATGCTACATACAGGCGTTGAATAAGAAAATCGCTTCAATGGGAGAGACATCGCTTCGAAATTTCGCATTGGATGCACCAGCTTTCGACGCTGATAGCAATTACACAGTATATAAGTTTGAAGGAGAAGACTATCGTGAGAAACAGAAAAATGTTGGAGGAATTGGCTATTGGATTGAACCACCAAAGCGAGAACGAAAAGCAAATTATCAAGTTGACGCTTATTTTAGGTTATTTTTCAAATAATAATTCATATTTGATTCTTCGCTCACTTTTTTCATCAAGCTAATGGAATTCACTGTTAATAACCGTTTATCAGACTTTATATGGACTACCATCATGCATGATCTTAACTTTTAGAATTTTGTACATCTTTTGCTCTTTTCAAATTTAGCAGGATTAAATTCAACAAATTTTAAATCGATTTCATTACTTAGAGTCCATTACTTAGCGCAAAGATAAAAAACAAGTTTACTATTTTTGTTGATTTTAAATCTTATATTTTTGCTGAATGTTGCATCATTTATAGAGAAGCGATGCGAGGAGGACATGCAGAGCCAAAAGCACCAAAAGCCCCAAGACCACCAAAGCAGCCAAATGTCCAGGATTTCCAGTTCTATCCAAAACGATTGTTCGAGTTGTTGGAAAAGGAAGTTTATCTTCATCGGAAAACAATCGGTTATAGAGTATGTTTATTGATTTTTGTTCGATATTCCACATGTGGAAATTGTTTTCTTTTAATTATGTTTTGAAAAATAAGAAAAGCAACTCGTTAGCAAATCTTCCAATTTCCACTTCCTACCATCTCGATTCAAATTTTTTTACTTGTCCTCTTTTATTGCTCACAATATTTTCCCTACCAAGACCATTGCTCACAACATTTCTCTAACAACAGAAAAGAACATATTTGTTATGCTTACGGAATATAAAACTGTCAACTTCTGTTACTCGATCTTTAGAATTCGTGGCCAATTTAGATTAAAAATTTCCAGGTAGTTGTCAAGATCGAAAGATAATCTTTTTGAAAAAAGAAAAGACTATCTTTTAATGTAACTTCATCTTTTTGTCACTGAGAGCAGTACAGTTTCACGAATTTTTCTCTATATCAGATGGAGAATCTTAAAGAAATGATTTTGTGAATTTAAATATGGATTATTTATAAGCTATAGAAACATATTCTTTTTCTGTGAAAAATCTTCCTATCCTATTTTTTCTCCACTGTTAAAAGAGTAGTAGTGTGCTCATGTTTATTTTTGGTTTTCAGGCACAAAGACCACCTGATCTTCCAACCAAAGAAGCAGAAAGAAAACAAAAAGAAGAACAGAAAAAGATTGACAGCGCTGTGCCACTGACTGAAGAGGAGCGAAATGAAAAGATTCAGTTGCTTACACAAGTAATTTGGAACTTAGAGTTACGGGAAGAGTGACTGGAAATAAGAAATCTCAAAATTTTTGTTATTAGCATTGACATTTCTAGGGGCAAAGTAATTGGAGTCGTCGAGAATTTCAACAATTTATCAAAGCAAACGAGAAATATGGAAGACATGATTTGGAAAATATTGCAAAGGAAATTGACACGAAATCTGCAATTGAGGTTTCTCTTCTTTTTTGGAGTTAAATATTCAATCAAAAAAAATGAAGCTGGTAAATTATCAAGTTATTTTTTTTTTTATTTCACTATTGATTGCATTGTTTTAGATGAAGAATATTTCTAAAATTGAAAAATTTCATTCATTTTTTTTCCATTTTTAAGGTTGAAGAATATGCAAAATTGTTTTGGGAGCGCCTTGATGAATTATCTGATCATGAAAGAATTTTAGCGACAATCGAAAAGGTTAATGAATTGTTATTAGTACAGTCTTTTTAGAACAACTTTTGTAACTCAGCTTTACTTTTGATTTGTAAATTAATTTCCAGCTTAGATGTCAAATTTTGGTAGGTATTCGTGCATATTTATGTGTTGGTTCTTAAATTATCTTGAAATCATTGACCCAAAGGACTTTTTTTCAGGGCGAAGCTCGAATACAGCGTCGACAAAGTATCAAAAAGGCACTGGATGAAAAAATAGCAAAATACAAGGCTCCATTTCATCAATTACGAATTCAGTATGGAACGAATAAAGGCAAAAATTATACGGAAGAAGAGGATCGGTAAACAGTCTCACACATTCTAATTTTTAATAAACTGGTGCGATTTACAAGTAAAGTTAAAATTTGAGGGCTTAATGTTTAAGGTTTATGGTATGTCAGTTGCATAAGCTTGGCTTTGACAAAGACAATGTTTATGAGGAACTGCGACAAGCGGTTCGCTCCGCGCCACAATTCCGTTTCGACTGGTTCATCAAATCTCGCACATCAACGGTTGGGATTTTCATGAATTTCTTGCCTTCCAAAAACTTTTCATTTATGAATCATTTCCTGTCTCTTTACTAGTTGTTCCATTTATTCCTTTTCTGAGCCAGTCGTGTCAACATGACCCATTGTTTTTGAGATAGCTTTCGAAAATGTGGAGCTTCAACGTCGATGCAACACACTTTTTTTTTTCAGGAGCTTCAACGTCGATGCAACACACTGATTTCATTGATTGAAAAAGAAATGGGTGAAGTAGAAGTAAAACGAAAACACAGTCAAAAGACATCAGCAAATACTCCTACAACTAATGTTAACGATTCGAAAGTTACACCAGTCACCAAGGTAACTTCTTGACATATGTCAAACCATTCGCTGGTGACAACCCATTATTGCAGTTCCAAAGTACGAAATATTTGTCAATTTTCTTCAGTAAGGCAATATCATATATCTAGTTATTAGTATTCGATTTAATCCAGTACTTAATTCCAGTCTGGTCAGAAACGCAAAAACGAACAATCCACATCTAAAGGAAGTTCTAAACGTCAGAAGTAACACGGATTTGGTTAAATTCTTCATTGAATTTTTTGTACCTTGCAATATATAAGGTTGAACTCACTTGTCTCAGTTGAATTCAATGAATACATTCCTTTGGTATTTTAAGGAAAATCCTAATGAGTGATTACATCATTTTTACCTCGTCTGATGCTTATTTCTCTACATTATCTGTACATTAACCTGTAATGTGTCATAAAATTTGAATTCGCGCTTTTCCATACATGTTTGGCACCAAAGATGGCACCATAACCATTACTATACTCATTGCACTCCAAAAGCTATGTGAATCAAGATTTATGAAGTTAAATGGTATCATGTATTCAACTATAAACTATTAATTTGGATGTAGACATTTCCCTCCTAAATCGTTTCACGATACAGTTGAGTTATGCCGCAATGTAAATGGAAGGTGTCAGCATGAAGCTGGATACCAGATAAGTGCTATCGTACTTTGATAGCAATACTGATTTCTCCGAATAGAATTTTTTTTCACAAAAAAAAAGTGCTGGCATCAGTCGATATGCTATGTGACCAGCCTGGAAAAAAAAAAATTATGTTTCTCTGATGCATAACAATTTATCAGTTCACGTGTGAAAATGAATTAAAAATTTATGTTCAAAATAAAGTACTATGTTTTTGTATTTGAAGAAAACTCAAGAGATCTAAAGAAGTAGCATGACTCATGAAATTTGTGGCCCTTAAGAGGGCCGTTGGGTTATGCGATGACATCGTGGACAACGAAACAGTCTACGACGTCATCTTCTTCGGCTTC
>JAOVVO010001286.1:0-11536 GCA_028564675.1 Onchocerca lupi | reverse complement strand
ATCCCTTTCAGAATTTCAAATGGCACTGAAACATGGATTCTCCCTGTTTGCTTTTTCTTGTTTGTATCCACCTTACTTATATTGCCCAGTTCTTGCAAAAGCTATTAGCATTCTGCTCTAATTATTAGAAGTTCCTGAGCACTGCAGCTTGTTTGACATCGAATATCCAAGAATCGCACTCGATTTTAATGACTGTTACTTTTGTAAATTCTTCATCATCTTTACGAATAGCGAATCACTACACTTTGCGAGTAGCATTTTTACGGATAAGTGAGTCGCTAATAAGTCCTACATATGTTAAAAATAGTATTGTGACGAAAAGTTCAGTTTATAGGAACAACGAGTCCCTTCTGCACTTCTTTAACCTGATGAATCATAACACGAATATTTCCTGGGAATCAAAGACATAGCCAATCTTCCTTCTGCACCCAGTTTGACATTCTAGCGGGATTCTCAGAAAACCTCATCAATATGGGGAATCCAAAACTACTGCATTATTCCTTATTCCGTCTTAGTAAGTCTTCGATCTCTATCGATACAAAATAATGCTGCTATTGATGAGATTATCTTTGTAATCGAATACGTAATTATGCTGTCTACGTGAACTGTCAGTTCTAGAATCCCAATAATAAAACTTGATTCGTGATCTGAAATTTGATGGAATATTTCTCTAAAAAATAGAAGAGAAAGCAAGTTGGAATTAAGCAAGAAGGGGCAAAAGTGAGGATAAAAAGTGAGAAGTAGAAAAGAAAAAAGGGAAGAACATAAAACGACATGAAGAACTTTCTGCATTGTACGCTGGCGATGTCTCAATCATTATTCCAGAATCTCTCATTGTTGGATTTCTTAGTCATTCGAAATGGAGAGTAGTGTGTCATCTATTAATATTATCATTTACTGATTTATCTTTACGATGGAATGCATTACGGTCGAATTCTTTTCCTCCAATATCTACCTCAACATTCCATTTATCTGATTAATTTATCAGCGTCTATAAGTTTACTGATTAAATAGATGACATATTATATCCCGTTTCACGTAGGTCATGTTAGCAACATTTTATAGATAGTTACTAGTAACAATATTATTATTATGACATTTATTAATGAGCAATTGTAATGTAGCGCAGCACTGTTTAATGTAATTTTTATAATTACAAGTTGAAAAAGTTCATCTACAATTCTCTTTTTTTTGCTTTCTTTTTGCCTTGGAAGAATTGATAGTTTTAGTGAATCAGAAAATCAATTTATTTGGAACCCGATTTGGTGATTGTAAAAATTAAAACAAAAAAAGGAATGATTCGTGGTGGAGCACCGACGCCAGCGCAACGTGGTAGTGGTACCTCCTCTTTGCCATCAAATGTTCGGGATAATATCATGCATCGTTTAATGCTTTCTACCCAAGGTAATTAATTATTCGATATATTTGCAAGTGATGAAATTTCGAATTGAATCCAATTCCAATTTTTAATCGATATATTGATTGTAGATTAATTGATTGTAATGAATTGAACAAAACAAGAATTCAATGTACAAGATCGTTTGATAGTCTTTTGTTATGATCAAGGTCATTAAATTCCATGTGTTATGATTTGTAATGACCTTGATAAGAGATGGACACAATAAAAATAATTATTTCAGATCTATTTATTCTTTTTTTTTTTGTTTTTTTTTTGTTTTTTTTTTTGGAAATGAAATGATTGCATCATTGTGATTTTGAATAATGTCGTTTGATTTCTTAGTTTTTAATTTTTACTCATATTGTTTTGGTCATACTATTTGCCTGTTTTACAAGTCATCAATATGTGTTCTTCATATATTAACAAATGTGTTTGGTATTCGAGATTACCAATGATCAATAAAATATTCTACCAATATGGATATTTGTTTAGCATAGGCATTTCCGAATATTATTTAGAAAGAAGATTTTGTCAATAATTCATCGAAAATTCCGATACTTATATGGGATAGATTTTGATAAAGAGTAATATAGGAAGATTCGTTTTAACTGGTTTAATTATGGCATAATTATTAAAGCCAACTTGGAAGTTATAGTAAGAAAGAGAATCGTTTCTTTTTTTTTTTTTAGTTGAAAAATTATAATAGTATTGCTCATATCTACCTTTAGCTTTTGCTGTTATCCTATTATAGCCAAATGAGTATCCGAAAAAAAAAAGGAAAAAAGGAGCTTTTCCTGTAGATTTTTGAACTTTTTTTTTTTTCGTTTATTTCAGCTGGAGGTGTAACAAACGGATCAGGACGAGCGGAACAACGATCACGAGAAGAAATGCAGCAATATATAGGACGAAATTTTCCATCTCACCCTTTTCAAGCACCAGTAAGTTATTTGCTGAACGTATTTTATGATATTAAATATGTCAAAATCTATAAATTTGAAAATGAGAGAAGTTTGTGTCTAACATAGATCAAATATTCTGTGTATTTGATAGAATAATTCAAAAAGATGAGAAATTTATTACATAAGATCAAAAATTAGAATGTCAGTAAATTTCGTTTTTGTTAACTATATATATATTTTTTAAACCTGTTTATTGAAATTGAATTTTGCCAAAAATTCTAGCAAGTGAATAGTGATATAATGGATTTGTGGCCGAATGTTTCGGGAGCCGAAAATTTTCCACCCCCGATAAGTAAGACCTGTTTTTTAAATTTACTAATTTTGAAGATTCTTAGGAAGTTTTTAGTAAATGTGTAAATTTTATTTGTAAAGAGCCGTCAGAAAGGATATCTCAAAGCGAAAGATTTACAAGAAATAAGTTGGTCGGAATAGAGAGTTCTTTAAATAAGAGACCTTGTTGTGAAATGAATCAGTTAAAAAAAGAAAAATGTTCAAATTGTGGTAAAATCGTAAAACGAGGAAATTTAATCTGAAAAAACTGTCACTGAATCACTTACGAGAAATGTTTCTTTCTTCTTTGTCTTTTATTATTTTGTATAGTTTTAGAAACTTCATAATATTCGAATAATTTTAGGTGGAAATACGTATGGTTATGGACCAGGACCAGGAGCATCAACAATGTATTTACCTAATTTGCTCAATTTACCGCCGCTACCACCAGTATATTTGCGTTGTCCGGAATGTGGCATATGTAAAATGAGCAGTGAAGAAATGGAGGTGATTTACCAGAGGAATAATTTGTTGCAAAGATATTAGAAAAGTAGAAAAAAATGCAGAAAAACATTAGATGTGGATGAACAGTGTTTAAAACTATGTTCGAATGGGTGGAAAAATAACAAAAACTCCATATAATTATAATCAGATGGATGGAAAAACGTCAAGCATTTTGAAATTTTTCAGGTCCATATAAAAGTCGAGCATTTACACTGGAATCCCTTTCAATGCACCGAATGTTATGCAGAAAGACCAACCGATTTCCAGTTACGTGAACATGTCCACTCAACACATCGGAAAAATTATGACCACAAAGTAGAGGTTGTTTTATATTATAACTGAAGTAGTAATTGCTGTTTATCATAGATAACTAATGATAAATTAATTTAATTAATTTAAAAACGGGTTTTTGAAACTTGTTCCAGAGAAATTATGGGATAAAATAGGAACAGTTATTAATGATAAGAATCAAATCGATTTCTCTAATCAATTTTTAATCTCTAATAATTGGATAGTCTTGAAAAATATCAGATTATCCATACCTGATAAGAGGATATCTTAAACATTTTGTCAACAATTCAACATTTAGCTATCGATCGAATATGACAAATAATTGCTCGACCGAACAAATAATTTTCGGGAGTTACCAACTTATGCGACTATGAAAGCGCTTTTATTATCTTAACATATTCAGCTTCAAAAGTTCTTAAAACATTTGAAAAAACAATAAGTAAGCGTATTGACTTTTAGCAAGTGATAGCAAAGATTTTCAGAAGAACTGCCGCTATTTGAGATCTTCGAAACCAATCAATACGGTGATGTTTAGCAGTTGAACTTATTGATAAAGTTAAAAACACTTTGAATTAAAATTAAAGTGACAGTGGAAAAACCAATACTGATTGGCAGCTTTCTAATCACTGTCTTTTAATTGCTTTTTCAGTCGTTTTATCGATATTTATATTTCGATGAGAGTAGCTGAATGTTGTTTCATTATAGTATATTTACGCGTACCATGACAATCCGACTGCGAAGCGGTTGCTTCAATTAATGATGGATCGTTGTTTGATGAATGCACGTCGTGCACAGCCGTCATCATTGAATTCGCAACCATCATCGACTGGAACGACAGCAACGACATTACCGCCGTCACATTTTCATGGCGCTACATTTCCGGTGAATAACATGAGAGAAAGGCTTATAACTCACACAAATGATGTGGTTAGTTCAAAATCTTTATAGAATAAAGCATCCTGTGAAAGTACAAGAAATTAGTGTGGAAACTACAAACTAAAATGCTTAAATGTCTTTTCAAGTATTATAAATTACGGTGAAACAATCAAAATTCCATAAAATCCAATATGGATGTTTCTAATTTGGGAATAACGACAATTAGAACGAATATGAAAATTCATCTAAACATATATACACATATAATAGTCGTGGTTGTTCCAAACTATCCATGAATAAATCTTTTATTGGATAATTGGACTACTTGTTGTTTCATGAATTTATAATGTCGTTTAGATAAGAAAATTTTCCAGGAAAATTCTAGGATATTTTCATGATCTTTTCACTACCAATATTTCGAGAATTTTAGGATAGGCGATCTACGGCAAGTTTATCTCCTCAACGTGAGACTATCGTTGAAAATCCCATGCGTAATATCAATGCATTGACAAATGGTCGAGACCATATATCAGTAAATCAGCAGCTGCAAAGATGTGGATTAACGCCAACGGCAACTGTTGGAGCAACAGCTACTGCTATTTCAAAGAAACGACCTGCAAGGTAATTGGATCGTAATTATTAATTCTTCCAACTATTCTCTTATTATCTATCAATTAAACTCTCCTGTATAAATTAATTGTCTGCAAATATAACACGTAAGATTAGCCATCAAGTGTCTTACTCATCGCATATAATAGCTTACGTACGTAAAAATAATATTTACAATATTTTATTACTAAATAATCATGTTAACTCATTTGCTTATTTTCTTGTTGCTTATTATTTTAATTTTTACATCTTCTCAATGAGTTATTTCGATTAGTGACAATACAATGTCATGGAATACAAATACTGATGCGGTATTATCGGCAATACGTGTTGCAACTCATGAAAATGCCGATGAACAAGAAGGAGGTATCGAAGGATCTGGTACTGAAGATGGTGTAATTGGAGTTGGAGGAGAAATAGATGATGATTTCAATAATAATATAGCCAGTGGTATACGTGATGTCAAAAGTGCATTTGACGTTGCGATGGAAGAATCAAGTAAATTTTTTTTTTCGTCAGTTGATTCTTTCATATTTATTATTTGCAATTTATATTACTTAATGTGAATATCAATTACGATTTATTCAACCATTCAGTTTCACGTAACAATATGACCGTATGCGTTTGATATTATATTTATATCATCCATCGACTTCTTGGTAATATTGCACGTCAGACAATTATTATTAAATTCATTTATTCTATTACCAATTACTTTTTTGTTGACATAAATGATAAAAAATTTTGCCTGAGCATGGTAGCATTTTAGCATTATTTAAAATATTATCATTACTTCGAAATCTGCAAAATTTACGACGATTAATCAGAATTTTACCCATAAGGATTTTTTTTTCAAAATTTCTTTCATTCTTTAAAACAGTAGAACTTTCTATTCCATATGGCAAAAATATTGGTTGAAAATGTGCTGCTGGCTATTGTCTGTGTAAGTTATCAATCTTTATCATTGTAATACCATAATATTTGCCACAATCAATATGCTCTTCATTCAGTCTTTGTGGATTAAATTTACTATATCTTTCAGCAGCTGAGCAATCCGATGAAGCATTACTAGCAGCAACAGCAGTTGATGGAGGCCAAGATGCAGCGGATATTCTCGGAAATGTTGCTGAAATATTTAGTGCCGGTGAAATAGCCATTCCATGGAAACGGCGGAATCGTGGTAGTAGTAGTGTTCATGATAATGGTGATATCACTGATTGTAGCACAAGAAATGAGCGTCCTAAAGCAACCAAGAGCAGGTTTATTTACATTAATCGATTTCTCGTATTTGCACAAATTTTTTGCAAAGTGTTTTTCTTTTTTTTTTTTTTGGAAAGAAACGGATCTTTTTACTCATTAATTCAGGAAGGTGTAAATCGGGGAATATTTTTCATTTATAATTTGAATGCCCAATTCAATTTTAGCTTTTTTAAGCTTGGCAAAAAGACGTATGATGGGAATATGCAAATGTAAGCAGCTTATTACCGCTGGTGCACGACAAATGCACATTTTTTATCACATGGCGAAGGATCGTCAGGTTAGAAACATAAACTGGATTAAGGACTTGACAGTTGATAGAACCTTCAAGTGATTCAAACTGCGCAAAACTTTTTTCCTGGTTTCGAGTAATTTGAATTATTTGTTTTATTTCCTTTTATTTTCTTCCTCTGTCAGCTTTTTCAAATTGTCATTATCTTCTTTTACCTTGGCATATATGATCTTCTCGAAGTTTGTAACTATAAAAACTCTGTTACTTCAGTTATGAATTAATCACTGCTAAAATTTCTAGCTTTTCCGTTTCCGTTGCAAGTATCCGGGTTGCCAAGTGCAGCATTATAGGAAAGATCAGATGGAAAATCATCAATCGAAGGTGCACGGTGCGATAAATCCAATGTTAATCGAAGATCGAACAGCTGAATTGTTCAAAATTTCTCAGGTAGATTTTTTTTTGTAAACGTTATCTTTCTCATCATTATTTCAATAAGAGCAAATAAAACTACAAAATCATCCTCATTTACTCTGATAATTTATGTCAAATGAATCTTTTTTTTTTTTTTTTGGTACTTACAGGAAGTATCACTAGATCTTTTGGGAACAACAGGTAATAAGCCTGGTCCCACAGCTGCACGAGCACAAATGATTTACGATCAAATGATGGCAGCGCAAGCTCGAAATCCGAGAAATTCAAGGAGAAAGAAAAGAGCGGCTGAAAGAGTAGATTTCATTAATCTTGTTTGTAGAAACAATAAAATGGCAGGCATGGATTAATATCAGTGTGTTTGAAAAATGAGCATTAAAAAACATTGGAAATGAATTTGGAAATGTATTAATTTTTAGGCTTTAGCCGTTGCAGCAGCTCGAGCTGTTGCTACAGCTCGAGTTGCCGTAGCAACCGCAGCACTGAATGCTCAAAGAATGGCTGCAATACAGGAAGCAAATCGATGTAGTAATGCAGAACATCCGCAACAACAACAGCATCTTCTCCCATCTGTTCCATCAACATCAAGAGGGATATCAGCGATTGAGCAAGCCGATGATCAGCAATTGCATTGTCAAAAATGTCACAAATTATTGCATAATAAGGTAATGTTATTGTAAACTTCTTCGCAGCACGTTTGCTCATTGAATTCTGCATAGCTAGAATTCGTTCTCAATTGTCAAACTGTAATTTTTAATGTATAGTATATTTTTCGGAGATAAATTCACCATCAAAATTTGGGAATTTCTTTCTCGACTTCTTCAAAATATTTATCTGCCTATTTTCTAGCTGTGCTTAATTGAAGATTTAATTAAATCCCTGGCCGAAGTGAACTTTATAGCATTGATTTTTGTTCATGTTTGTTTCATTTTTTGTCATTTTTTTCTTCTAAAATTTTTCATTTCAGATACGTGGTTTCCATGTTCTATGGCATATGTCCAAAGATCTTGGTATCAATCGTTACATATGTAAATTTTGTGATTTTGGTCATGATCGAAAACAAACTGTAGTAAGTCATGGAAGGAGGGAGCACGGTACAGAGGATTGTTGCGAAGATCATGTTGAGGTTTCTTATTATTCATGTTTGCGGTTCATGTATTATATATGTATATCTTTATGTTCTCATTTCTTTAAGTATTTTTGAAATAAATTGTAACGGTCAAATTGTTTCAGGAATATTCAGATGAGGTGAAAGCAATGACTGAACAGTGTTTCGGATTACAGCCATCGAATGATAATCGCGCATCATGCAAGGCAAATTTATTATATTTTAATAAATATATCTAAATTTATAATTAGTTTTATTAACAGTAAGTTAAATTTCAGATCGGTTAGTAAAGATAAATTAGTAGTGTATTTATCCATTTCTTTTCGACGAAAGGCATCACATTAACTGAAGCTGGTACTAAAGTTGGTATTAGAAGTCGAATAAAGTTGTTATATAGCTGCTTCAAAAGACAAATAATTTTAATAAATTCGTGACAGTCGGAAGCCTTTTTTATCATTGATGGAGCAACATGTGCATAACATATTTTATATAATCTTCAATCGAATTATTGTTGAGGTTAATTGGTTCTTGTCGATTTATCGATATGGACAGTGATGTTTTTTATTAGCTGATTGAAAATGAATAATGCATGAATTTTGAGAAGTTTTAATTACTGTTGTTGTGAATTTCTCAGCTTTGATCGTTCATTTTTTCTTAGTGTGATAGTTTTTAGCTGTTAGATCAAGCAGTTAATGATGAAGGAATGGTTGCGGAATCTATGACAAATGCCAATACTACTCCTGCAACTACGATTTCAGAAGAAAATACAAATCCAGCAGTATATGATGTAGTAAGTACAGAACTTGCGAATTTCTAGTTCCGAGAGTTCAGTTTCTAATTCCGAATTCCGAAAGTTCGATTTTGAAAATACAAAATTGTAAAATCCATTTCCTGAAAGTTTGGGAATTTGCCATTTATCATTATAGATCCAGCACAGTGGCTGGAGTGTGTTTGGTCCATCGAAATGACAATTTCATCTACTTTATAATATTTCCTGATAAAGCGGTATTTGAAATTTTCTAGGACGAATATGACATAAAAACGTCGTCAGCATTGCATATAACCGATCCATCGGAGTTACCACCACAACAACTCGAATCAACAGCGATTGTGGCAATGTCACGATCACTTGCATCGACGTCATCTTCATCATATCGTGATCGTATGAGAAAAGCCAGAAATCGTCGTTTTGGAGTGCGGAAGCCTCCATCTAAATTGAAGCGCAAAGAAATGGCAAAGTTACGGGAAATCAGTATGAGGCTCGGCGGTGCGCAGTACTTCAAAAAGCGTTTCAACGAGGCTGCACATTGTCAGGTTATATTTCACTGCAAAAAATACAAATTTAAATATTCTGAAAATCAAGGTTTCAAAAAAAAGAATTCAAAAGAATCAATTGCAGAAATGCGGTTTGCTAACGACATCAAGATTGAGTGATCATGCATACAAACATCTAGATGTACAGCTATTTCTCTGTCCACAATGTGATATCGTAAGTTTTTCTTTAATTAGTTTTGGAATTGTTAGCTCTAAAATTTCTCTTTTTCTTGCAAGTTTTGTACAAAAGTGTTTTCTTTCTTTTTTTATTAGCTCAGCAAAATTGTTAATAAGAAAATAATCTAGTATTCTCCTTGATAAAAAAATACAAGTGGAGTTCTGAAAAGTATTAGAAACTAATAATGCCGAAAGATAATGGTTTTAAAAAGGGTAAGGGTACCTTTCCATTTTTTATTCTGCAATTATAGAAATTATATATAGTTCAAAATTGGTGCTTCTCATTAGCTGATTTAAGTATGTAATTAGAAGTTAATAATTTTCTATTAAAGTAATTTCTACATTTTCAAATATTTGAAATTTTGAATTATAAATATCACAGGGAAATCAATCACGTGACTTAGTAGTCAAACATATTCGTGATGTGCACAGCAGTCAGGAACATCCAATTGATGAACGCTGGAAGTACCGCGTTGAAATTAAGGAAATCATCCGTGAATGTTATCCGGCTTATTTTATCGATGCGCCGATTCCTACTGCTGCTGATGTCGAAAAATTGTATGGTGCTATCGTTTTTGTTTAAAAAAAAATTTTGGTATTTAAAAGGAAGCAAAAAATACTTAAATATTGATGTATTGAAATGATCGGAGTTTCTGTGGTGTGGTTCAGATTTTGATTGTTTTTCGGATTTTCCAGAAAACAGAGTTTGTCATCAGGACGATTTTTCGATGTTCTCGGGTCCACGGATGATGATCAACCGGAAAGTGGTGAAGCAACTCTCGAAAGAGATTTTGTTGGAGAAACCGGTGATGGTGATTCGGATGATGAGCGACAAGGAGAAGGTGATTGATAATTAATCTCACTTTTTTCACATATAGTTGGTAGATCAACAAGCTTCAATGGGTGATAATGTACTGCGGAAGAAATTATCACTGAAAAGATATGCTTGTGCTAATCAATCGAATAATTTCTCTGTACTAATGTTTTATATGTAAAGGTGTTATTTACAAATCAGAAAAAACTAAGATGTGATTTTCAGGCAAAAAAATTTTCAAAAATACTAATATCGACTTTTTGGACTGCAGTTAGAAATTTCAGTTTTCAGATTTCCGAAAAAAAAAAATGATCACAGGGATCCTTCAGGTTTAGAGGTGGAGCAAGATGCACAGTCGTTTACAGAAGGGGGTGATTATGGTGTAGATGATACGATATTATGTGAGGCAGATCATGCACAGGAACGTTTTGTGATGGAAAATGATGGTGATCAATCGGTGGATAGTGATACAAGTGGTGATGACGTTATGATTGAAGAAAATGGCCATGATGAGGTTTTTTTTTTTTTTCGTCACTGATTTTGAACAAAACATATTGACTGCAACGATAAAATTAGTTTTTGGATATATAATTTAAAATGAAGGCATGACATCAATCGTCATGCTATCTCGTTATTTGGCTGATTCAACTTTTTTCAGTTATATGTTGAGTATTTTCATATCATTAACATTATCTTTTAAATATTCTTATTCGAAAATCTAGGCAAGTACTTTCTAATTTTAACTCGTAATACGATATGCATTTCAGTTCAAGGTTAGATTTCGTCTTCCGAAAAACATTGTTGTACCAAATTATCCTTCAAAATTTATCTAACTGTTCAGACTTAAAAATCGAAAATATAGAAGTATTCATATATGTCTTGTAGGCGGAAAGATTTGCTGGTGCATCATCAGGACAGTCATCAATCACTGGGCTACCGTTACTGGAAAACGAAGATATATTAGGAAGTGGTGGTATTTTGGTGAAAAATGAGCCAGATAATCATTCCGATCTCACTGGAGAAGGTGAAATTACGCATATTGTAGACGAAGAAGAAGATGAAGGAGAAGAGGAAATGTGAATAAAAAAAAGAGCTGTAATTTTAATTTTTCAGTTTAAAGATCTTTCAATGAGCAGTTTTGCGAAATGAAACTTTTGCTCATTTTTGGAGTTATTCGAATTTATCCCGTTTCTTTTTTTTAGTAATTTTTCTGGTACGCTACGTACCATGGTAAGTGCAGTACAAAAAAAAAAAAAAAAAAAAAAAAATTTTATACACAATCCTAAAAAACAGGATG